>JASEVX010000007.1:26116697-26304221 GCA_031761405.1 Serripes groenlandicus
GATAAGTCATGGATGGCATCATTGGGGGAAATCCAATTTGTCTGAACAGTGAAAATTACGGTTTCTAAATTATAATACAGAATGGAAGAAGCGAACATATATAAACTGGGATGGATATATGTCACACGGACATGCACTACGTGTTTGATATAAATGAAAAGGCATTCGTATAAAGAGTGCCTTTTATTAGCGTCTGTATTTCGAGGAAAAGAATATCGGGGTTTTGTGATACCATTGGCGTAGTCGTCTGCGCCGTTACAAAACTTTAACTTTACCTCCTAACTAAAAAACCGTCAACATTTTGAAATTTGCTACACAAGTTCATAGGGACAATAGGCATGCTTTGTTTATCATGTGAGCCGAGCCCCCGTAGCTCATTCGGTAGCGACGCGGGCTTTCAATCCAGGGGTTGTGAGTTCAAATCCCGGCTCGGCCAACTTTCTTTCCGACGTTTGACAAAAGTCAATAATTCGTCTTCCACAATGGGCTAAGTCTATGTGGAAAAGCAGCCAATGCTTGGGAAGATTGTTGTGTGGTATACTGGTGTGAGAAAACCAAGTAACATATGAGTAGGTGAACTGGCCGCCGTGATATGACTGAGAAAATGTTAAAAACGGCGTTAAGCCCAATCAATCAATTGTTACTCATGTAATGGTTTTGATGATGACGTCGAAAAATGCCTCGTCGCGCAACTTCAATTATTTCGTCTTGGAAGCAGTTTTGCACCAATATTTTGCTTTTGCGACAAATAATAGTCTGGAGTCCCTTCCCCTTATTACAAATATTCAAGATAAATGTAAAAATTGTTTTAACCGTTCTTGTATAAAATTTACTTCTAGGCTTAATTATATAAATAGTTTTCATCATACGCCGATTTTCTTTGCATTTCGTAGCGGTACACTCCTGGAAAGGAATTAGTATAGGGCAATAACATTGCTTGTTTTCCAATCCATTTCAATCTACTATTGTTATACAGTTATTATTGTAAATATGAACTGAATACATATGATTATACTATTACTATCATAGGTAGTCGGGAACCAGACTACGCATGTGACTCTTTTATATTTAACATTTTAAAGTATACTTTAATACGGTCTCGAATAAATCCTTAAGTCATGAGCAGGTGCTCTATCTCGTTTACTTATACGGGCGATCCCCTCCGTTGAAACCTAACGATTTTGTTGTGGACAATTTTGCCTACGCCAATGCCAATCTGAGAACACATGTACCAGGCCGTCATTAGATCTATAAAAGCGATTGCTACTGCATTGATGTTAAGGCCGGGTTTAACCCTTTCCCACGTGCAGACCCTTTATGACGCCTCTGCAACAGCCAACTTTTGAATGATTTTGGCAAAAGGAGAAATTGCTTATAATGAGCACACAATTTGCCACAATTATTTCAATTCTATTCAATAATCATACCATTTATAGGACGTTTCTTTATTTTGAATTTAACAATTTCAAGGCCGTCTGCTGCATATTCGTTGTACGTGGGAAAGGGTTAAATGAGATGTGCAGTTGTGTTTACACAATAAACCCGATGCCTAGAAGATATGTGCAGATATTGTATGATGTATACTAAACGGATTCTTCGTTTAACATACAACGGGGAGAAGCCATTATCTCTTTGATTGGACGTGCTGCAGCCAAGCCAATGTAACGTTATAGATAACGTTTGGCGTTTTTTCAACGGTCAACAATTTCTAGCCACCGACGTTTTGGATTTCTCGTTGCGAACAAAACTAGTAAAGGGAATATTAACATGTTTAGAAAAAAGACTATAACTCACTGAATTAAACCTGCTAAGTCTGTGTTATGGGAGCGCTTAAATTGGCAATATGCTTTACACACAAGGTATGGAATGTTTTGGAAAATCCCACGGGTAGAATACTGCCCATTTTGATTAGCCAATATCGATCCCTATAGCCCTGAGCGCCAAGAAGGGCAGCCAGCTATTACTACCATGATATGATCCGACCGGGTATCGAACTCGCGACCCACCGCAGCCGCTCTGTCACACCACCAAGGCGGTATAAATGAAAGAACAATAATTAATTTAAGGTGAATAGAAGTGAATGAACAAATTGCATTCTTATGCGTTTGCCACAATGTTTTCAAAAATCGTCTGCTGCAGAGGCTATAGAAATTATTTATTAGCGGGAAAGGGTTAAGTCAGCTGTTTACGACACTGTCCTATTGGTCTGCTTCGGTTTTGAACTGGTAACTTTCTAAAGAAACACTGTAATATAACTAGATCAATGTTTAAAACGGCGTAAAACACCATACACAACGTTCGAATGTTTTCAATCGAGATTGTATTGCGGAAATGGTGCTCTAATTGTTTGAATTCGGCTTAGAACCTCTATTTGGAAAGAAGAAACAGTTTATACACATTTGTTTATTATACTAGAATAACAGAATAAAACAAAATAACAATCGTTTATTCAATCCATTATGAATACAAACAGCATGGCCAACGTCAAACCAAGAGATCCTGAAATTATAAAGGGCAATTAGTTATAAAGAGTTTAGTTCTAGATTCCGGACGCCTCCTATTGGACGATCGTCAACCAATTGTACAGACTTCATTTAATCGACACTGAAACCATAATATGATACGCGGGAAAACAAAGTATCAGTATTTCTTTTGGAAAAACAAAACTTTCGAGTGTAATGGTAAAGATTATAGTGTATGGCAGTTTAAGGTGTCCATGTAGCAAGAGTTAACTACGTTTTTTAATTAATAAATGTAGACTTGCTAAAATAATAAAATTATTTAATTATTGGAACATAATGGATAACCGAAATTAGTACTTTTTTTGTGAACAATTTATTGATCAACCACATATGCAATTCCGAGGAATATCTTATGCGAGGTCCCGACCCATATTAAACGTTTGAATTTACAACGTGGGCTTAAAAACATTAGGACACTCATCCGAAAATCTACACTGGAGTGATAATTAGTCGCCGGGCAGAAGCCCGCGACTTCTATTTTTAATAGGTTTTCGGAAATCACATGGGAGGGGGGATTATTATTAGAAAAAAACACATTTAGATCTAAAATGAAATAAATATTTCGATGATTTAGGTATTTTCAGTTTCTTTATTTTGACTCGCATTTATGTTTTTTGTTTTATTTACGAAGACAAAACAGTCCCTATTAGCTAGACTGGTATACTTTATTTTACACTATATACTACATGTACTCAAAAGGCGATAACTACAAACCTTTACGTCGCACAGTCTAATGTGTTTACATACGCGCACCTGCTTGAAGCAGACTATTTGTTATGTGTAAATATCGAGATGAAAATGACCTCGAATATTCTCCTTTTAAAGGCAATTTTAACTTACTGAATGTTATTTTCATGTTCAAAGAGATGTCTTTATTTGTGAAGAAGGCATTTTATAATGTTTATCCATGTATATCTAAAATACGAAATGTTTCTAAGCTAAACTGACTGTTGATCGCGTGACTCGCGAATACCAACTGCGTAGATCAATCTCCTTTGCAGAGAGCCGCTCTTTACACTCACTTACAAATAGTAAATCGTAGGCGATTTAAAATGTTTATTTGGAAGAAAAGAACAAACCGAGATAAAACAAGTTTTAATAGAAAAATTACTTTGAACGAACACTCTCTGCCTATAAATAGAGTTTCAAGAACGACACCTCTGCGAATAAGAAAGAATCGGGTCTTTCGTACACAATTATTTCGTCCTTGACAATTTTAAATGTGTCATTTAATTCCCTAAATGCATATTGCTTCCGATCTGCATATTGTTATGCATCATTGACACAAGGGCGCTCATCATAATATAATTTTAAAACATGAGTAGTTTGTTATTTTCATTATAAAAAAGGAAAGAATTAAAATAAATTAACATGTTGTAGGGCTCAAGTTTATGTTCGAAATTAAGTTTAAATTATACAACAATTTCAATGAGATTTAACTGTTTAGTTGATATTATATTTCGAAGGTGGTCTAATTTATAAATATTGGCCTACATTTCAACATTTGTTAAAGTATGATATAATTAGGATGCCAAGCTAAAATCATTTTGAGAAAAAGAGAAAACTCGAGCGATTTAACCCTTATCTCATTGTTTTAAAAGTAGATTGCTGCAAAGGTGTCCACTGTTGACTTTAATAGAGGAAAGGTAAAATGACGTGCTATTGCATGCAAATCCTAAATTGTCTGTTTTGTGGTTTTATTGAAAAATAATAAAATTCAAATATTCTGACAAACATCTTGAAAAGTGTATGTGGAATTCACAAATCTTATAATTATTCCTTAATGAAAGCACTGTATACATACTAAGACTAATGATTTGATCATAAGCAATGAAAGGCTTCAATTATCATTCACTTCGTTGACAAAACAATGCAAGTTATGATACATTTTCACTTGACCCCCACCCCTGATGTTCCAATATGCCCCTCAGTTGATAACTGATTATTCAACTACTTTAATGTTAGTGTTATGCATAACTGCACTATGGATATCCGGCGACATTGATGCGTTGCATCAACTTTCTCTTGTATAGGTATATATTTAGTGTAGACGTACATGGATGGTTCTATACACCGGGCACGTAAAATAACCAAGGGATCTTTTCGGAAAGAGCTAGGGTATCGATACCGGACTCCCTTGTATCTAACTCTGTCTGCTCGCCAAATAGTTAATTATGCACGACGGGGGTAAATAAACACAAACAAACAAATGGAAGGTTCTGATGAATATATTTGCTTTATCATAGACTCATTCGAGTCTATTGTTGATAAAGGCCCGTTACTTTTACATGTAGTCTTACCATAATGTCGAGTCGATCCTCCGAGAACAACGTCCTTGATTATCAATATTTTGCTGATGGATCCGATGTTGGTACTATCGTCATCTGAATTGTTGTCAGAGAGTGCACGCCTCCTTCGATTACTTATACAAGTCTGAAGAATACATCGAATTGTTTAAAGGCTTATCATTATATACATCGTGTATGTCGGACAATTAAGTTTCAATCATCTTATTTTAAAACAAACATAAATAATATGCTCAAAAGTCCTTATGGCATAGCGATCTTCTACCAGAAAAAAATATGTTCAAACAATGATTTAATTTCAAATGTTGACAACTGCATTTCGACATTTAGAAAGTTGAATGGATAGAATGGATTTCAACCCTTGTGATGACCCATCATAATTTACACAGGAAGCGAAACTAGTTGTACATTTGATAATTGAAAATACTGATCAACGTGCAGCTTTGTATAGTCTAATTAGAGTCTTTGCAGTAAGCTATCAATTCATATAAGCTTTTAGAAAAGGGTTACAACAAAATGTATTTCGTTATACAAATGATTATTTTCATATCGTATAGCTCAATAAAAAAGAGACAAAATCTGCACAGTTGATTCTGGGTTCAAACAATTAACTATGTAGACGAATTTTCTGATGGGTAACAAGGCGTGGCAACCAAGAATCGTAACTTTCATTAATATCCAAGTGTAGATAAAGATCTATAATTTGTAACTTTGCTATTTCAATCTAAATGCAAAATGTGTCGGGAAATTCCTTGAAACAGACAAACAAATTGTCGAACGGCGTCCGCGATTCGTTTTAATATTCAGTCCTAATTAATTTGCAATCACGGCTTGTATTTTTTAATGGCAAAAATCACAATATCAGACGGTAATTACTTGATAAGTGATTTGATACGTCCGAGAAAACCAACAGTATGGCCTCTGCGTAATGTATCGATCCATATCAGCCTGCGCAGTCCGCACAGACTGATCCGGGCCGACACATTCCGTCTCAGGGGGATAGAGGTATAGAGTTAAGATTCCTGAAACAGAACATCCACAGGAGGCGATAAGCGTCTATCCGGGTAAGCCTGCGCGGCATGATAAGGCTGATCAGGGTCGCTCCTTTACGCAGAGTCCACACTGTTGGTTTTCTCGCAGGACGTCTCATTTATAATTGAACTGTAGAGAGAGTGGAAGTGGGTGCTCTGTCGATCGTTATTAAAAGAAACCGAGTGAAACTATCAACAGTTTTACTAGCGACATGTCCAAATGCTAAAGGCTTCGTACACTTACAAAGTCACAGTCAAAAGATGTGCACATTTTGACAGTACACATCAAAGTCAAATCATCAACGTCGAAGAACTTGAATGCATGGAATGTCATTGTGTAAACAACATTGTGAGTTGAGTTTGTTTCAACAAAATTCGACACCAGATAAGGATCAACGGTACAGCTGAAACAGAAAACAAATAAATAAAACATCATGGAAAATTGAATGGTTTTATTTCATTATAGAATTTGATATGAAGTTAAATATTTCAATTATAGGTTTTCGTCAGAATGATAAGGAGCCGTCCCACGATTAAACCAACATTATGGTATTCCTAAATTTCGTACCAGATCAGCCTGCTAGGGTGGTAGAGGTATAGAGTAATGAATCCACAGAAGGCGAAAGGTGTATGTTCGGGTTAGCCTGCGCGGCATGCTTAGGCTGATCCGAGTCCACACTGTTGGATTTTATATATTGGTTTCTAGACTTAATTACGCATGCATACCTTCGTTATCCCCGTCGGGACTGCGTATGTACAGACTCGAAAAGCAGATACAAATTATTGACTGACGCGGCACTCTTTACTACCAAACAAGATGGCATATGCTACGATCACGGAAGATAACTCATGTAATTTATTGTCGATTCAACATTTGACAGTTTTTATATAATGTTTTAGTGAACATACCCAGATATGATGAGTGTCCTGGAATAAGATCCGCCTGTTGCGACACAGGATAAAGGCAGCATGGTATATTCAACTGAAAAGAGTATTCAACTCTTTGATAACAACAGTCATTAAACTATACTAAGTATCAAGTATATGGATGTATATTTCTCCTCGGTGTTGATGTCATGGAAGGAGACATCGAGCGAGGTTAAGAACTTACTCGCTTCACTATTGATGTAAAATAGTGAAAAACAATTTTTTTTAGCAAGTTTCAAAACTAATGAAATAAAGACCATTTCAGAATGTTAGGGATTTTCTGATAAGTTTTCAATCTTCTAAGTTGCTAAATACCTGCTAAACGCATTGCATATACTTTTTCTAAGCCGCATTTGAACAACTTACGTCCGCTATGTGGAAAGCGTTTATTCGGAAAATATATTTCATGTAATGATGTAAAAACAAAAGCGTACACGTTATAATATGCCTACATCGAGTTTCAGTGTGTAAGATTTTCAAACGTGACGCATGATGTTGTACACCCGTCAATTAAAATCTTCACATCTTACTAGGTCCAGTGATGTTGAACGTCAGGTCTTGTCCTACTGTGGCCGTCGTTACAGGAACGTTATCGTAAAGGAAACTGGCAGTGATACCATAGAGTGGGTTCGATGATTCAACAGTGTGGTTCACGCTGGAAAATGGAAGACGAGTCGATTACGGGTATTCAACAGGATAGGTGTTATACGTGAATACGTAGTTCAGTACGATTATGTTAAATATTGAAATTACTCAACTCCTGCATGCTGGTAGAATTGATTGATTGTTTGGGGTTTAACGCAGTTTTTAACAATTTTTTTCAGTCATATCACGGCGGCCAGTTCACCTGCTCATGTGTTTCCTGGTTTTCTCACACCAGTACTCTATAACAATGTTCCCAACCAACTGGCTGTTTTTCCACATAGACTTAGCCCATTGGTGTAAGACGAATGACGCATGTCGCAATGACTTTTGTCAAAGCATGCTGGTAGAAACTCCAAATAATAAAATGGCGATTACTGGCGATTAAACTAACTAAATAAACTCTTTTCAGACAACGTGTTATGACTTCAAACAATAGTGTGGTGTTGATAACGTTGACGAGCGTACGAATCAAACCAATGATACAGTGTTCTTTGATGTTTAATACATATCTAATGACTGAAAGTTATACAGACGTGAAACAAATATAATCAAGACATGCTCTATTCAGTCCAGACTTAATATCTGAACATTAGTTTTGTATGAAATACATCTTCAACAAAATCAATTAAAACGAAATATAAATACCTCACTGCAGTCAGGTTTCCATATAAGGTTGTGTTATAGTTCGTAAAAAAGACACACCGGAATGTGTACATGACACTATCGTCTCCTGCTCCCCCAATTATACCGTCATTACCCATATTTCGGTTAGAGAAATAAACCGTGATATTGTAAACCTTTAGATGAAACAGACACATATAAAATTATAAACACATGTATGTATCTCTGTCTTAGTTAAACTGTGTTTTCCGATTGGGTAATCGGGGTCGTCAGACGCTTGTCACGAGTGCGTGCAGGACAAGTATTATGACCCGCAAGACTCTCGCCGTACCCGCGATAGAATGAGAGATTTTGCGCCGATTCGAATCTCTTTATTTATACATCTCTAGATGAAAGTAGGGGTTATAGGTGAACATATTAATTGAGAATAAATTGTTTATACAAAATAATTATTTCAAAGGCGCCTGCTAAAGATAAATGTATTGTGTCAGAAAATACGCGAGATCATTTACTTACATGTATACATTGTGAAGAATTGACCACCGTCAGACACCGTATGACATCATTCGGACAATTGTACTCTAACAACCTATACGATGCCCCCTTAACTGTTCGTATATACATATATAGGGAAGGTATCAACTCAGTGTTAGTGATACAATCGACTACTATGATCTTTTTCATAACGCGACTTGATAATAACGATTATTCACAAAGATACCGTGTTTCTACAAATGTCCAATTGCAGTTGATTGAAAAATGCATTTAGGTATGAATACGCAGAAGTTTTCACAAAAGCTGGAACGAGACTAAATGAGCATATTCTCCCTTTGCCACAATGTTTTCATCTCTTTTCAGTAATTATACCTACATTTATAGAGCTTTCCATGCTTAAGGTCTCTGCTTTAATTAAGTTATGTGCGGAAAACGTTATCTTTAAACAAAAGCAGGAAGTTTTCCGCACAAAAATTCGAATGATTAGACCGCGTGTGTTTTTAAGGAGGAGGAAACTTTAATATCGATTGAATATTCTAAATTCAGAGCCAACAAAATCTCCAGATTTGCGATGTTTTTTCAGAAACAAAGCTTTATATACAGGTCTTTAAATATTAATGTAGTTTAGCGATTATTCGTCGTCTATTCGTCGTGAAAAGGCTTACCGTAGAATCACACGCAATGATGACGGTAATATCATTGTCATTAGACGATGCTGTACAATTCATGTAAGTACTGCCGTTAGAATAGGAAGCTCTATAATAAGTGTAGGTACTGGCATCTGGATTTGTCAAATGAATCGTGTGATTTGGGAAACAATCTGAAATAAATATTAAAACATTATCATTTCATGATTATTTCATTATAAAAAGTATGTGTATTTTGTTCATTATGATCGGAACATAAACACGTAACTAGAAAAAGAATGTAAAACGCACCTTGTTTTGATACTTTTAGACACAAATTGGACGGACGATCTCATCAACCATTACGTTTAATACACTCAATGTATTCAAAGTTAATATAGAATCTGGTCACATGCCCACTCTTAAAATCATCTTTATTTATACATTTTACACATTGTGATTGTGAAAGGTTCATTACACAATCAAATTAACAACTATTCAAATTACCAACTACATGTATTCAAAAAGCCAAATATGTTCCATAACAAACGATAGTCATACCAAGTGACGTTTAACATGTGTTATGATAAGCATATATAGCGTGTTCAAATATACAATACAAGACGAATTTTGATGCAGAGCATCAATGGACGCCGCGCATGATTTTGAAGCATGACTTAAAGGAAGCAGATGTAGTTCAGTACATTTAAATAACGTGTGAAAACAGACAGGATGTAAATATTTCGAACAAGAAGGCCAAATGTCCCTTTATCATAACCAAAAAGGCCAAGATGTGCCTATATTGCTCACCTGGCTACCATAGCCTATAATAAAAGGTTACCATACAACATGAAGTTTCTTAATTTTTTACCAATACACGGTTTCAAATCTGCTCTAACTAGATCAATTAGATAAAAAAAAACATCACATAGGTGCTTAAATATTAACATGTAATGTCTCTAGTTATAAATTAAGTGTGACACAAGCTTTGGAAGGAGAGGGTGAAGTATATTCTCCTTCGTGTTTATCAGAAGTATGATAACAACAAGAGGCCCAAGAGGGCCAGTATCGCTCCACTGCCAATTAAATCTTCAAACAGCCCCGCGCCCTGGTTGCCATGTTTTTTACCAATCAACATGGCTTGAAGGAATCTGATAGAGGGTCATATATATATATATATATAAAAGATTTTTTAAGTTTTCACTATAACCATATTATAAGGCAAAAATAGCTCTGCTCTCTGGCGGCCATAGTTTTCGACCAATCAACTTGGCTCGAAAAAATCTGAAAGAAGGTCACCCAAGCAACATTTCTACACAATTATTTGAAAATCGGCCTGATACCTACGGAGGAGAAGAAGATTTTTTAAGTCTTCACTACTACACAATTATTTGAAAATCGGCCTGATACCTACGGAGGAGAAGAAGATTTTTTAAGTCTTCATTGTTTTTTCTTTCGGAAACCAGAATTTTGCATGGATCCCAAACAGTTTGAGGAACTAAGGAGAGATCATTGAGAGGATACTTCCTATGAAGTTTCATCCTAATTGGTCCAGTGGTTAGGTAGGAGAAACAGTTTGAAGCAAAACGTTTACGGACGGACGGACGCACGCACGCATGCACGCACGTACGTCCAAAAGGCGTTTGTTGGGTGTTTTCCTTTGATGTTCTCTTGTTGGGTATACCCAACAAGCACATGGTTTATTCCGTAATTATCCCCCCTTTACGGAATAAATAGCAATAATATGTTAATTAGATACCCATAACACAATTGTATAAAAAAAAACACTTATCAAAGTGTCTTATAAGGGTGGTGGCTGGGGTTTACGAAAAAACACTATCCAACAAGATTACTCTCGTAAGTACGCACTCACGCACGGACGCACTCACGCACGCACGGACGATTCCCCATGACATAAGCTCGACTGGCTTTCAGCCAGTGGAGTTAAAAACGGAAGCATATAAACAAAAAATACGATATCGCAAATTTCTGAGATAACGAGAAAAAAAAATATCAAATGTTCGAACATATTGATATTTGTTTTTTTTTTTTTTTTTTTTTTTCTTTTTCCCGATATCTCGAACTTTCCGATATCTCGAACTTTTCGAAAAAGAAAATTATATTTTTTTTCGATATCTCGAACTTACCAATTTGTTTTCCATATTTTTTTCGATATCTCGAACTTTCCGATATCTCGAAATTTTCGGTATCTCGAACTTGTCGATATCTCGTACTTGTCGATATCTCGAACTTTCCGATAAAGTTCGAGATATCGAGATTTTTTTTTTTTAAAGATATCGAAAAGTTATTGGAAAGTTCGAGATATCGAGAAGAAAAAAAAAAAAAAAAAAAAAAAAAAAAAAAAAAAAAAAAAATCGAGATATCGGAAAGTTTGAGATATCGAAAGTTCGAGATATTGGAAAGTTCGAGATATCGAAAGTTTCGAGATATCGATATGTTCGATTTGTCAATAAATGTTCAAGTTAAAAACATTCGTTTTATCAATGTATTCGAGATATCGATGTGTTCGAGTCATCGGTATGTTCGAGATATCGATATGTTCGAGTTATCAATATGTTCAAGTTATTCGACCAATAATAATAATAATTTTTGCGTGTACAATGACCTCAGACAAATTTCGTACCTAAACCTCTTAATTTGCGAATGTCTAATCGAATGTCTAATGTCTAACTGATCAATTAGACATTCGTTTTTTTAATGTACATTGATCTCTGATGAATTTGGTACATAAATCTCTTAATTTGCGAATGTCTAATCGAATGTCTATTGTCTAATTGACCAATTAGACATTCGTTTTTTTAATGTACATTGATCTCTGATTAATTTGGTACCTAAATCTCTTAATTTGCGAATGTCTAATCGAATGTCTTATGTCTAACTGATCAATTAGACATTCGTTTTTTGCATGTATAATGACCTCCGACGAATTTGGTACCTAAATCCCTTAATTTGCGAATGTCTAATCGAATGTCTAATGTCTAACTGACCAATTAGACATTCGTTTTTTTAATGTGCAATGACCTCCGACGAATTTGGGTTATAGATCTTGTAATTTGCGAATGTCTAATCGAATGTCTAATGTCTAACTGACCAATTAGTCATTCGTTTTTTTAATGTACATTGATCTCTGACGAATTTGGTACCTAAATCTCTTAATTTGCGAATGTCTAATCGAATGTCTAATGTCTAACTGACCAATTAGACATTCGTTTTTTGCATGTATAATGACCTCCGACGAATTTGGTACCTAAATCCCTTACTTTGCGAATGTCTAATCGAATGTCTAATGTCTAACTGACCAATTAGACATTCGTTTTTTTAATGTGCAATGACCTCCGACGAATTTGGGTTATATATCTTGTAATTTGCGAATGTCTAATCGAATGTCTAATGTCTAATTGACCAATTAGACATTCGTTTTTTGCATGTACAATGACCTCCGACGAATTTGGTACCTAAATCCCTTAATTTGCGAATGTCTAATCGAATGTCTAATGTCTAACTGACCAATTAGACATTCGTTTTTTGAATGTACCTCCGACGAATTTGGGTTATATATCTTGTAATTTGCGAATGTCTAATTGAATGTCTAATGTCGAATTAGACATTCGATATTTAACATTTGCGATTTTTCTGAATGTCTAATTGAATGTCTAATGTCGAATTAGACATTCGATAATCAAAATTAGCGAATGTCTAATCGAATGTCTAACGTCTAATTAGACATTCGAATATTTTTTTTGAATGTCTAATGTCTAACGCTCTGCCAACTTCACACACTTTTATAAATAGGCAAAAACATCCGGCGAATTTTGGGCCCGTAAACTAAACAATTAAAAACGCGTAGCCTAGAAAGTTTGGGAAAAGTGAACTTTTTCTCTGAGCTTTGATGAATTGGGTCAGGGCCGTAAACCAAACAATCAAAAACAGCGTAGCCTAGACAGTTGGGGAAAAGTTATTAAATACAAATTAAATGTGTATAAAGTTTTGTAATAACGGTAGAAGACAAACGTATTTTGTATCTTGTTGTTTCTTAAATCAGTTAATACAATTTATTGATTCATAAAGGTTGTTTTTTTCAATCAAACAACAGAGGTTTTTTTAACAATAATAACATTGGTTTCTCCCTTTTCGATTACGTCACCCCATGGTACAAAATTAAAACCTATCCCATACTGACGCCGCGCTCCCACGCGGCGTCAATAAACATGGATGCGCTTCATAGCTCATACTCTCGTCCGACAAACGTGCAACATCTTGTTGCAATAGAACGACATTTGGCATACGTGACGGAAAGACATTGTCTTACAAAATATAGTACGAGCACATTTCAATTACATGAGATAAGCATCATTTAAAATATGAAGTATCGAATCAATCGGGAATGTAACATGATGCCTTCAATTCTAAATATAGAAAATCACAAAGAAAATGATAAGTCCTGCCAATTTAGCCGGTAAGTTTGTATGCGACACAATGATTGTGTCTAGGTTATGAGTATTAAAAGAGAATAGTACCATGGAGAAGATATTTCGAAAACCGATCAGACATTAGATAGCCAGTGATTGGCAAAGCTTTTGATCAGAAAAATCCATTTTCACCTGAATTATATGACCGACATCAGTCACATCACACACATAATCGACCTTATTGCTTATACATGATTTGCGAACAATGTTGATATACAAATTACGAATGAAGTCAACTTCTCAGATTTAAAACATCTTAAATAAGATATTTACGGTGAATGGTTGGCAGGGAATGGTGTTAGTTGTAAAATGCAGATAAATGGTAATGAAATTAAATGTTGCTACGAACGCGAATTCATCTTTAGGGAGTCACATGTGTCAGATGTTAACCCTTTCCCTCATACGACAATTCTGCAGCAGACGACTTTGAACGTGTTGTCAAAACATAGAAAATCTCCATAGTTGAATGGATAACCTATGACAAAAAGTGGAAAACATCGTGGCAAAAGGAGAAATTGCACGTTTTGTGCAATTTCTTCTTTTGTCAATATGTTTTCAAAAAGCTGTCTGCTGCAGAGGCGTCAGAAAGCGTCTATATGAGGTAAAGGGTTAAATACCTCGACAATATTAAGCAGTTTCTATATTTGTCAAGCGCCATTGTCGAAATACATATCGGCTGCAAGGTTAGAAGCGGATTTACACAGATCTTCTTTAACTTTAATGGTTCGTAATATTGCTTCTGTTTGTATGGTGTTGTACGCCGTTTTCAACGGTAATTGTATTCATTATCACCCCGTTTCCTGGGTTTATAATCAGTATAAATGGTAAGCTTATCGCATCAGCCGTAATGCTATCCCTTTAACACTGAACATTAAGGAGGGAAGCCACCTCGGCCATTTTTAAAGTAGTCCGTGTGAAACGACCATATAACGACCATATAACTAACCATCTCCCGTTCTCCAGGCAACGTGGTTACTATCGATGCGGTCGTTATAAATCACGTAATTAAACCATTTCCAACATAATCTGTAGCAGACTGCTTTGAAAACATAGACAAATACGTGAAAAATATTTCCATAAAGATTGTTAAATAAAGTTGAAAACATTGTGGCCAAAGGAGAAATTGCTCATCAAAATGCGTGTGCAGGTGGGAAAGGGTTGAGTGAATATCGGAAATGCATCAATGCTAACAAGAGGTTATTTCGAGTTACTCTATGAATGCTTATCGAACTCGAAAGACGTGTACATATATCTCTAGCAATGCCCGCGCTGGCAGTCATTATAAGGACAACAGGTATGCAGCTAGGACTCGGAACACACGATTTAAACAATTGATTTCCATTCATTTCAAACATTTGGTTGTACAGTTGGATCAGGAGTTAACCTCCTCCCCATTTAGTTGAACAAGTATCCTAAATGTTATTGATAACCCAAGTTTATAAATCGCACGCAATCCGATCGCAATTCAATGTTCTATGAAAACCCGGTTTCCGCATAGCCTACCACTAACACTTTCCCTCATACGACAATTATGCAGCAGACGACTTTGAACATATTTTAACAAAAAGTAGAACATCTCTATAACATATGAACTAAAAGTGGAAACTATTGTGGCAAAAGGAGAAATTACTCATTATGAGAAATGTCTTCTTTTGTCTTACCGTTTTCAAAGATCATCTGCTACAGAGGCTATATGTGGGAAAGGGTTAACTAGTAAACAATAAAGAAATAAAACGAAAAACTAACCTTTCTGGATATTTTCTACCCTTTTCTTCCGGACAGTCAATTAATCAACCTTTCTGGAACGTCTGCTCGCTGTGACTGATACTGGCATAATCGTTCACGCTGTTTTTATAGTAATCGGCGCTTGATTGAGATATTATCAAGACAACTCACGTGCACGTGAACATTTGAATATCTCCAGTTGTAGATCATTGTCACAAGAAAATGAACTCACAACGTTTACATATAATTTAACAAAAAGTAGAAAATCTCTATAACCTATGAACTAAAAGTGGAAACTATTGTGGCAAAAGGAGAAATTGCTCGTTTTGAGCAATTTCTTCTTTTGTCACTATGCTTTCAAAGAGCCGTCTGATGCAGAGGCGTCAGAAAGCGTCTATATGAGGGAAAGGGTTAATTAACACTAGTACTTACAGACATCTTCTCCGATAACGTCACAAACCATTATGACCAACATAACGAATACTGCAACTCTCAACATCTGTTAAATAAAAAAAGTATATTTATAAGAAGCTACTTAACATACTGTTAAATAAACATTCATTTCGAAATACAAATAATTCGAGCATGGGATAACTCGAATAATCGGATATGTTTATCAAAACAGGGCAGTAGCAGTTCTAATTCTAACCAGGACAGACATTTTTCGCCTCCTGTGGAATTTATTTCAGGAATCATTACTCTATACCTATATCCCACTGATACGGAATGTGTCGGCCCGTATTCGCCTGCGCAGATTGCGCATGCTGATCTTGTTCGATACATTATGTTGGTTTTCTCGTGGAATTAGATCAATTTATTTACATAAATAGAGGGATCACTCCATGTCGATAGCTGAATTAATTTATTCACTGTGTTTCAATTCTCGTAGGTTAAGAATATGGTTTCAACAGTATATCATTTATATATCGAAATGTAGATTGAAATCTGGCAATTCGAATCCTTCAAACCTTGTTCAGTTGTTACTCGTGTAAACATTTGTTTAAATAAATGAATTTACTACTTGTTGGCATATCTCCCCTACCAACAAAAGTTTCAACTATTTTAAAGTCCTTCTTTTATACGATTCAGATCCATTACGTCAAAGCCATTTTCAGAGGTGTTCATATCAAACGACTCTTTATGTTATATATATATGTTAGAGTCAATCTGTAAAATCAGCCATTTCATGAAATGGCTAAACAAATTAGGCTTTTCGTGAAATGACCGATTCGCTCAGTCATTTCATGAAATAGCCTAAATATTTCAGGCTTTTCATGAAATGGCTGAAATTTCAATGCCAATGTTACACAGATTGGCTTGTGCAATTTCAGCCATTTTTTAGCCATTTCATGAAATGGCTAAAAAAAATAGCCTTTTCGTGAAATGACCAATTCACTCAGTCATTTCATGAAAAGTATAGTTTGTTTGATAAAATGAATATCTTTATTATATTCATACTCACTAATAAATGTTATAAATAATTCTTTTTTTGCACCTTGTAAATTTTGTTTCACATATGATGACATATATTACAGTCAATCTGTGGAATCAGCCATTTCATGAAATGGATAAAATCTTTAGCCTTGTCGTGAAATGACTTTGTCATATGTCATTAATCTTAATAAATGCAAGTTAACTGGATTGTAGAATAGGGGCTCAATATAATTACCTACAATGATTGCTTTGATCATAGTTTAAGTGATGCACACTTTCACTAATTGTGTACTTAAAGAGATAAGTATAAAATAGACCAATCTATGTGATTTTGAAACTGTACATTACTATATTGTGCTTTTATCATGCTAGCTGTTCTTAGTTAAGTCTAAAGCGGAAATAGACAATATTGTGCATGTGCAAAACCTTTTATAAAAAATAAATGATGCTGTTAACATTAGTCTTATAGTCTTGTTTCTTAAAGGTATATTTCTTATATTTTGTCCCAATTGACCAAAGACGTTTGATTTTAGCCATTTCATGAAATGGCTGGAGCAATTTTTTAGTCATTTCATGAAAAGCCTGAAATATTTAGCCATTTCATGAAATGACTGAGTGAATTGGTCATTTCACGAAAAGGCTATTTTTTTTAGTCATTTCATGAAATGGCTGATTTCACAGATTGACTGTAACATATATATATATTTATTCATATTAGTATATGCACGATAATTGGTTGATCCTCCTTGTGAGTGCATTTACCTAATCAGTATATGTAGTTTTAGTTTATTAATGGGTTGATCGTCGTTGTGAAGCGGGGATTCGCATCAGGGCAAAACTATCATATAACTTTACTATTATCACCATAACTTGAATTACTATCATTATGAGTTGAATATAACTTTTATACTATACTTATTATTAGCTGTAACATACTGGTTTATTATGCCACGTTGATAACATACATGTATATACACGTAGTATGTAATAAAAAACATGTATGTTTACGTTACGAAATAAAGAGTTTGATTCTAAAATGTTTCGGGTAAATCGAAACCTCATCTGTATCAAAGAAATTGTAAACGGAAGGCATCAACGACTACGTTAGTATCCTTGTTATTACCGTAACTATATGAGCAGTCCCGCGAGAAAACCAACATTGTGGTCTCTGCGTAAAGTTTCGACCCGGATCAGCTTAAGCATGCCGCGCAGTCTAACACGGACAGACACTTTTAGCCTCCTGTGGATTTTCTGTTTCAGGAATCATTACTCTATCCCCTGAGATGGAATGTGTCGGCCCGGATTAGCCTGCGCGAGCTGATCTGGGTCGATACTTTACGCAGAGTCCATAATTTTTTTTTTTCGTGGAACAACTCCGATATCTCCAAGAAACAGACGAAATTTAAAAAATGAAAGTAGAAACCGCCCTCCTAGGCGCTCAGGGTTGCGGGCCGTTAGCACTACAACTGACTGGCTGGTGTCAGGATAAATGGACCAGTAGTACCGGTAACATAGAACGCAGTGATATTATTGAAAAAGTGTTGAAAGCGGCGTAAAACACAAAACAATCAACCAATACGTCCATGTTATTTCAGTTTATAACCGTATTTCCAAATCAAGTGCACAAGGGTTAACCCTTTTTTTACAATACAGACGACAGTTAACGTCTTCGATTGATTGGGGTTTAACACCGTTTTTAACAATTTCTCAGTCATATCACGGCGGCCAGTTTACCTACTCATATGTTTCCTGGTTTTCGCACACCAGTACTCCACAACAATCTTCCCAAGCAACTGGCTGCTTTTCCACATAGACTAAGCCCATTGGTGGAAGACGAATGACGCATGTCGCAATGACTTTTGTCAAACGTCGGAAAGAAAGTTGGCCGAGCCGGGATTCGAACTCACAACCCCTGGATTGACAGCCCGCGTCGTTACCGACTGAGCTACCGGGACTTGAATAACGTCTTCGAAGCAGACGACATCGAAAACATTGTAGGAAAAAGTTTTTTAAAAAAGACGCCATCATTTATTTTAAAAAGTAGAATACAATTAATATCATTTAACCCTTTCCCACATACAACAAATCTGCAGCAGAGGACTTGAAAAGCATGCATGTAAAACAATTAGAAAAATCTCTATAAGTGAAAGTTGACTTATTGTAGAGAGCCGAAAACATTGTGACAAAATGAGAAATTGCTAATTATGAGAAATGTCTTCTTTTGTCTTACCGTTTTCAAAAGTCGTCTGCTACAGAGGCGTCAGAATGTGTCTATATATGGGAAAGGTTCAACTGGTAAACAATAAAGAAATAAAACGACAAACTAACCTTTCTGGATATTTTCTACCTTTTTTCCGACAGTCAATTAATCAACCTTTCTAGAAACGTCTGCTCGCTTTGACTGATACTGTCATAATCGTTCACGCTGTTTTTATAGTAATCGGCGCTTGATTTAGATATTATCAAGACAACTCACATGCACGTGAACATTTGAATATCTCCAGTTGTAGATCATTGTCACAAGAAAATGAACTCACAACGTTTACATATAATTTCTGCATATATTTTCTTTAAATTCGACGAATAAGATCTCATTTACAGTAAATGCAATATTCTTAATATGTGGCTATTTAAATTATTCTAGCTAAACAAATTACTTGATACAGGGCAGTTGGGCTTTCTTGGCATTGGCATTGCTTACCTGTGTTACATTTTTCTTTGACGCAGTGTACTTTCAAACGGGGTGAACAATACTCCATAGAAAGTGAGTGAATTCGAAATGTGATTATTTTTCAAAATATCGTGCACGAGCTGAGATTTCTAAGAATAGTAAGATTACTGAGTTAGGCTGAGCAGACGTTACATTATGGTTGAATAATTGAATGTCGGAAGAAGAGCTGAAAGGAAACTTTACAAACAGGGGCGTAGCTCCCTTTAGGCACTGTAGGCACGTGCCTACACATTTTTTCTAAAAATGCCCCAAAATGCAGCTGCGGCGATACACATCTGCGTAATGTATCGACCAAATCAGCCTGCGCTGTCCGCGCAGACTGATCCGGCCGACACATTCCGTCTAAGGGGGAATAGATAGAGTAGTGATTCCTGAAACAGAAAATCAACAGGAGGCGAAAAGTGTATCACCGGGTACGCCTGTGTGACATGCTTAGGCTCATCCGGGTCGATACTTTACGCATAGTCCACAATGTTGATTTTCTCACGAAACGGCCTACACATTGAGTATTGCCAAGCTACGCCCCTAACAAACATAGTGAAGCGAATAAGTTCTTAATCTCATTTGATGTCTCATTCCATGACTTCCAAAAATGTATTCGAGCAGATTTGATTTTTACCCCGCTTTAACCCGGGACCGACGATGAACAAGTACCTCTTCAACACAATAGACAAATACATATACAATCATCAATATAATTGATACGTATTATGTTTTTATGATTATTGTCATCCAAAGAGTTTAATCCACTTTTCAGTTGACTATACCATGCTGGCTGTAATCTGTGTCTCAATAGGCGGATCTAAGTCCAAGACTCTCATCACAGCTCAGTATTGTCACGAGAACCATAACATTCCCTGGTTCATTATCTACTCTGTCTAAAGGCTAATCGACAAAATAATTCATGAGTAATCTTCCGTGATCGCAGGGTATGTCATCTTGTCTCGTGCGGTGCCTGTCAACAATTTGTATCTGCTTTTTCGAGCCTGTACATACGCAGTCCCGACAGAGCTAATGATTTTGAATAGGTCTTGGTAAAATTATAGAATATTTCTATAAATGAAAGAACAATAATTTAAAATGTGAATAGTCTTTCCGTTTGGCACAATGTTGTGAAAGATAGTGGGCAGGGTAGTTTACAACACTCCAGTATTATATTAAAAGGCAAAAACCCAAGAATGTTAAATACTAGTTCAGCGTTTATAATGAAATCGTTATAACGGAACAGATATGACCAGACGAAGCTGCTAAGACAGGCGATTCAAAATCATTGGTGGTGTAGCGTTCGCTTCGGGTTTGGACCATTAGTAATGGTACCCGTTAGTTCTTATGCAAGATCCCGGCCCATATAAAACGGTTTGACTACGTCATCGTGAACACATTAGGAAAGCCCACCCGAAAGTCTACGCTGCAGTGATAGTGTAAGTATATATTTAGTGTAGACTTATATGGAAGGATCTGATGTCTCTGTGTCACTTCACGGACTAATCCGACTCTCCTATGTTGGCAAATGCCCGATACCTTTACATACAGTCTTACCATTAACTCGCGTCGATCCTCCGATACCGTTACATACAGTCTTACCATTAACTTGCGTCGAATCTCCGATACCTTTACATACAGTCTTACCATTAACTCGCGTCGATCCTCCGATACCTTTACATACAGTCTTACCATTAACTCGCGTCGATCCTCCGATACCTTTACACACAGTCTTACCATTAACTCGCGTCGATCCTCGAAACCTTTACATACAGTCTTACCATTAACTCGCGTCGATCCTCCGATACCTTTACATACAGTCTTACCATTAACTCGCGTCGATCCTCCGAAAATAACCTCTTTTATTTGTTATATTTAGAGGTTTACGCTGTTTTCAACATTACAGCCGTGTTATCAGCTATCAATGATCCCTGGGAAAACAAACCAGGACCATGCTAAGAAATGTGTTTTACATCCCCCACGCTAACCACTCGACCACCCCGGGTTTCTGGTGACATTTAAATGAACGTATTCCGAGGTCTAATTCCAGATCTAAGGTTTTCCGAAAGATTCCGTCCGACAGCTTCCTAAATAGTGCTACGATGTAGTGTCCCTGATTTCACTCACCATCATTTATCTTTACGACACTCAGAAAAGAGTACACTATAAGAAGCATTTCCGTTCACATGGTTATTCCTTTCCCACATACAACAAATCTACAGCAGACGATTTTGAAATCATATGGACAAAACATGGAAAATCTCTATACACGAAAGAACAATTATTGATTAAAGTTGAAAACATTTTGGCAAAATGAGTCGTCGTTTGCAGAGGCGTCAGAAAGGGATAACAACAACACCTAGGCCAACGCGGTGTTTTGTCAGTGCCTGCTATTGTCGTCGCGGCGTGATATAGCTCAGTCGGTAATGACGACGGTTATTATTCCAGTGATTGTGAGTTCAAATCCTGACTTTGACATTTATTCTCTCCGATCATTAACACAAATCACCAACAAGGAAAAGTATGTAGCCAGGTATACAGTTGCCTGTGAAGAAATGTGTGTGAGGTACCGATGCGTGCGAAAACATGTGTAAATACATGGCTATGCCTACCAGGATATGACTGAAAAACTGTTGAACACGGCGTAAAACTCCATTCAAACAATTAACCATTTGCCACATACAACAAATCTGTAGCAGAAAACATTAAAAATATACCCGAAAAGAATTGGAAACTCTCTTTAGATAAAAGTACAATAATTGAATAGATTTGAAAACATGGGGACACAAAAGGGAAATTGCTCATTTTGAACAATTTCTTCTTTTGTTGCCATGTTTTCAAAACACCGTCTGCTGCAGATGTGTCAGAAAGCGTCTATATGAGGGAAGGGGTTAACACGAGTCGGGACAGGAGACACGTAATTACTGTTGAGATATAACTGAGAGCCTGAACGTTCAGTCTGTTGGTAAATATATGTTACCACGCCCTCGGCACTTACCTTTTTCTCCAATACAGACGACACTCTTGACACCATGTGTATTCTATAATTTTTTAAAACATTGAGGGAAAAGGAGAACAGGATTAAATGATCCGATTGGGAGCATTCAAACACTGATTTCAACCATGTAGAAAATTGTTTTTGAATTATCCAGGCATTATAGACTTAACCATTTCCAACGTATAGACGCATTTGCAGCAGACGACTTTTGAAAATATTGTGACAAAAGAAGAAATTACAATTTCTCTTTCACAACAATATTTCCGGCTCCTTTGCAATATATATAATAATATTTATAATGATTTCAACCTTTTTGCCTTGGCAATTTCGATCTTATTTGCTGCAAATTTGCTGAAGGTAGGAAGGGATTTATCAAGCAGCCAACTGTATAAATGTCAAATGAGGAAAATAGGAAAGTTATTTTTCCACGTTCTGTCTGTAATGCCCATAAATGTGATAAGTAACAGGAAGAAGTAGTAGTAGTAGATGTAATTATAGCAATATATATGTTACAAGTAGAAGTAGTAGTAGTAGTAGTAGTAGGAGTAGGAGTAGTATTTTTTATTTATTTATTTTATTTATTCCTTTTAATTCCTCCTATTGGAGATAAATAAATAAACATACAAAGTTTTGCTATATTAACAATAAACAATTTGAAAGAAAAGGATAGTGCTGGGGCTATATTTACACATGTTATTATATATAAAAATACGCCATTATTGGGCATATTTTATCATTTCTGAACACAGAACTTATATAAGATTTTTCAGACAGCTGTATGCATAAGTTAAACATTGTTTGCAAAGTAGAGCTTTGTTTTCTGCATCAATGTTCGTATCAGGTTCCGATCACAGGACTTTCAACATGAATATATCCGGGGGGTCGGAGCCTAATTCGTCTGCGAGTTCGGTGTGAATGTTTAGTCTTACATCCTGTAAGAGCAGTGATCTCGGAAGCAACGATCCTGGACATTCGCAGAGAGCATGTTTAATGCCATCAAGCGTGGACTCCGAGCACAAATTACAATACTGATTTGTATCGCCCGGGATAGCTGTCCATGCTTTGGCTAATCGTCTGACAACTTTTGGGCTTAACTCGGTATACATATCATAAAGTAAGCATGTGCTCATTGAAGTTTGTAGCTGTTGAAATATTATGAATATCCGGGTCGGCACTCATCCTCGACCTCCAATTTTGTGTTTCACATGCATTAACGACATTTTTAACAGCCAATTTCTAACTATATTTAGACGGCAATGTAGCTGAATTACAAATGTATGCATGTAGTATGTGCAGAAGACCGTACTTACTTAGTATGTTTGTTATGTCAGGGATGAAGCCCTTTTTTTTTTACTTTTGATGGGTTTTGCATATGACAAGCATCTGTTGAGGAATACATTTTTACTCAACGATCCGTTTTTAAGACTGAGAAGTTTGTGCAGAAACATCAACTTTCTGATATCAATTCTTGACGATAGACGATGTATGTGCCGACCATGGATTCACACACATCTGATCTCGTTCTGGTTTTGAAACCCTGTATTGACTTTACAATAAAGTGTTGTACCTTGTCCACTGTATTTGTGTCAGCCTGTGACATCTCATTCCAAAGCTCACACCCGTATAATGCTGTTGGTACAATTATGCTATTATATAGTTTACTTGATGTAATTGGGTTTAAAGCATCAGACCGCTTACCTATATCGGCAAGTGCAAAAAATGCATTTTTCGCCTTTTGACACCTTTCTTTAATTCGATTTGTTAATTTAAGTGATGCGTCTTGTCTTATACCAAAGTGTACTGCATGATCAGTTTCAAAAATATACGTATCACCAATGATAAGAGAAATTGGCGAGTCATGTTTAGGTTTGTTAAATACGACTATATTAGATTTGTTCGCATTAACTTCGAATGTCCACCTGTTGGTATATCGATAGACAATATCTAATAGGAGTTGCAGCATGTTCGGAGTCAGGGAAATAAGGGAAAGATCATCGGCGAATGAGGGATTGCCGCATCTGAGGGTATGCCCGAGGTTTAAACTATATTGCGAGTCCTCTAGAGCGTTTTCGGCTTTTGCAATCGAGTAACTCGAGTAGAAAATCTAGACATGCGCAGTTCACGACACGAGTAACCATTCACGAACGCCTAACTGAGGCCGAGTAACTGACGAAAATCGGAAAGACAAATAACATTGACTACAATTAATAACAACTTATAAATAAATAAAAAGAATCAAAGTTATCAGTTTAGATTCTTATTTAAGAAATATACATATCCAATAACAAAGCACAATTTTGCAACACAATTAGTTTATATCATTTCTTACCGCGGATTACTCGTGTTACCCGTCAAATAGTGGGAGTCGTTCTAGTCGAGTAGATTAGAGATTAAGCGCATGCGCCATTCGCTTACTCGATACGTTCGACTTTCAACTCCAGTTACTCGCATTACGCGAGTAAACAAGTCGAAAACGCTCCTAGTTGTTGTAAAAGTTCATTCATATATACGAGATAGAAAAATGTAGAGGCTACCCCTCCCTGCCGTACGCCTTTCTGTATATTTACAGTACATGAAGTCGCGCCGTTTACACACGGATACGGCACGTTATTTTCTCATATGAATTGATTATGATCCTTAGGATTTTACCTTTTAGTCCTAATTGTGTTAGTTTAAAGAAAAGGCCTGTATGCCACACAGAATCGAACGCGGCCTTAACATCGAGAAAGGCGACGTACACCCGACTTTTCTTTTCGGATATGTCGTATATGGTTTCTTGTAGATTGAAGGCTGCTGTCATGCAACTAAGATCTTTTTGGGAACGGAGTGTTTCTAGACAGTAAGAATGTCTGTATTCTGCCTAAGTAGCTTTTCGAATAGTTTACAAAAGCACGGGATTAACGATATAGGTCTATAACTAGAAGGGTTATTTTTATACTTTCCCTTTCCTTTGTAGATAGGAACTATAAGGCTTTCTCTCCAGTCTTCTGGAATAACCTCTTGGGCTAACACACAATTAAATAAGTCCGATAAACTTTTATAAAGTGTTTTACCGCCGTGAATAATATGCTCATTAAGTATGTAATCATGTGATGGACTTTTCCCACGTTTTATGTCCTTTGCGAGGGTCTCTACGTTTTCCCAATTAAATGGGGCAACCATTACATTATAATCATAATCCGCGCTACGTTCGACTGATCTATCAAGCTTACTATGTTCGATCAATGCTTCTAAATCGTCAGTAAAGTTATGCCGACTTTTAGAAGTGTGAGGGAATCGGAATGTATCTTTGCAATATTCAGAGAAACCGGTTGGTATATTTTTTCCGTATAAGTTGTATCTTTATACGCTATTTCAGAACATTCACGCAAACCTTTTCCCTTCCGCTTGCTGACTAGTTTCCAAAAAAGGTTTATATCTAATTGAGCTACTTTATCAAGTTCTTCGAATGCTTTGTTGAAGAAGTTGTTAGAGGCACTTCGCTGTTTCCTCCGAAAGTTACTTTTGGCAGCTTTGTACTTTCGATAAGATTCGCGTTCGGATCCTCTGGGCCGACCTAGATTAATCCTGACTCGCCTGAGGCGTCTTGATTCGGCATGGGCTTAAGGTCGTTTGAGTAGTAGTAGTAGTAGTAGTAGTAGTAGTACTAGTAGTAAAAGTAGAAATAGTAATAGTTGTACTAATAGTTGAAATTGTACAAGAAGACATAGTAGTAGAAGTAGTATCTGATAATGATTATTATTTAGTTCATAATCATTATAACTATTGTTTTAATATTTTTAACCCTATGTGTGTGTTTTTTTAAACCGAAAGATAACAGATTTCTAAACCCTGTTTTGTGTGATAAGTCTTATTCAAGATCGCTGGTTTCATATTATAAGTTTATTATGATAACTACTTCGTGTAAAAGTTTGGGCTGGTTGACTCCTTACCGAGAGGCCCAAAGACTGACCTCTACATAGAAGCAGAACTCATGAACTAAATAGAAGTAAATCAGTCTTAATTATACCTAGTAACTTGCATGTTATATAAGAGCATACACTTGAATTAACTTTCGGAAGTGTGTATTGCTATTGACAGATTAGTACGGTCACTTCCTAATAATTGACCATGTCATAAATAATGGGTCAATGGTCATTACTTCACACCTGTACATGGAGAAATTAAAATCAAAGCACTGAAGTGCTGACGACCTGGGGGCTGCAGGAAGGTTTGATTAGTAGGGAAAATGTGAAAGGAAATAATAATTGCAGCTCATGTTTATGTATTTATTGTGTTAAGAAGACATAAAGAATCAAAGGAATGTTTGACAGCAGGTTTAGGCAGAATATTTTGAAGTGTCTGTCTTATTATATTGAGAAATATTTCAATGTTAAATCAACTTCCATCGAGTAGAAATAATTCTCTAAACCATGTACTTGACTGGGAGAAAGTGTTTGAACAACGCAAAACTCATCAAGACAATTATTCTAACAAAGATTCAAAATGCATGAGTGTATCAATATTTTCCTTCATTTTGCCTAGTGACCTATTTTTGTTTACCCAATATGACCCATATTCGAACATGGACTAGATATCATTAATACAAACATTCTGACAAAGTGTCAAGCTCCTGAAGCAACAAATTGCGACCTCCAGAGTTTTAACAAGATGTTCCTTCATTTTGGCATAGTGACCTAGTTTTTAACATGGCATGACCCATATTCGAACTTGGCCTAGATATAATGAAGTTAAACATTCTGACGAAATTTAAAAAAATGTAGCTTTTACAGTCTTGACAAGATGTTCCTTCAATTTGGCCTATTGATCTAGTTTTTTAATAGGCATGACCAATATTCAAACGTAGCCTACATATCATCAAGACAAACATTCTGATACAGTTTCAACATGCTCAAGTTAAAAATGCAGCCTCCAGAGTATTAACAAGATTGCCCTTCAACTTGGCCTAGTGGCTTAGTTTCTGATCCAGTATGTCCCATATTCGAACTTGAATTAGATGTCATTAATTATATAAGACAAACATTCTGACGAGAATGCCGTTGATACCTCCGCATCGCTTGCGGGCACCTGCACAGCGCGATCGGGTCGGCGTTTGATGGAGAGGTTGGCGCTTGCACGCTACCGCTACAACTTAGTTATTGGTGCATTGGTGGCCGGATAATCTGATGAACGATGCAATGAGCCGGCTTTTATAACCTGCGAACCACAGTGGGTGGTCGGCCAGACGCCGGCCTCTCCCCGGTCAATGTCTGCCGGGTTCTGAGCGGCAAATTTAGCCCGGCGCTCGCTCAATATGAGTGATGCCCGGCCGGACATCGGCCAGGCATCAACCGATTAATGTGCGATCAGTTTGCGATCAGGTTTTAAGTCTGAGTTTAAAGTTACTCGATGCCCGCGAGGAGTCCCGAAGGGTTCCGGCCGAAAATTCCTAGAAATCCACTGCAAACTACTCGCAAGGTAATTGTGACTGGGGTTTAAGTGAAACTAGGTAGGCTACATTTTTAAATCATGCATATGATTTTGAAAACAATATAAATCTGCAGCAGAAGACTTTTGAAAACAGATGTTGATATCCATATCTCTATGTGCAGATATAAGGCACATTCCTGTAAGCATTTTCTTCGCCATTGATGATCTTCAGTCGGACTTCATGAGGTCAATAGTTGAAATTCTTTCTTCCAACTCGCAACTTGTCACCAAAAATGTGATCGCTATCCAACGAATTGTGTAGACATTCGGATCGCTCGACTTTCTTAATCAAGTCGTCAATGGTTGACTGGTGGGTAAGATAAGGGTGATTCGTTTGAGGAATTCTTGGAGCAGATGATCCGAGAATGGGCTTACAATATTCCTCCGGAGTATCATCGGGGTTGTTGTGACGGTGTGTCTATCGGCTACATAAACCGGTATAGTAGTATTATGCCGCCGGATTCACCAAAGCTTTCTGAAACGCCTGCTGTTTCAGCACTTGTGGCATGATCAGGACGGACCCTGCCAAATCCGCCACTGCAATTCATTTTTCGTAGCACGGGCCCAACGTGGTCCCCGGTAAATCCACCACTGCATTATTTGCCACGCGATTTCTTTGTACTGTTCCGTTCCACTTCGCGAATGTTAATAAGCTTCCATATTTAATCTTTCGGCGCATTCATTTCTAAAGCATTTGTTAAACTTATATTGGAGTGTTCACGCCTGAAGGTTTTTCACTGATGTTCCAACAACATTATAACGATCTTTTGTTGAGGAGATCTTAACCTTTAAAATGCAGTTTTGTTGAATCAATGATGAACTATTCTTCTCGCGCAGTCTCACCCTAATATGTCTTGTTAGGTGTTAACAGCAATTGGCAGGCTGCCAACTCCGAAAAATAAATGGTTTTACTACTATGACCAGGGGCTAAAGAGCCAGGCCAACACTAATATCGGAATCACGGAAGCGACGACCGTCACTCCGTTAATTAGAAAGAAAAGGCCGGTCAGTGTATCCAGCCGGAGGTTCTCCTCTGTAAAAGATCACAATCTAAACAGTGTTAATGGATGTACCGTGAACACAAAGGGTTCAAAGAAAGACTAATAAGTGCAACGTTGAATGTTGACTGGCTCAAGAACTTCGAGAACTATGTGGACTTCAATTATAACGATTGTGTTCATTTGAAAGTTTATTCCTGCTTGAGTTAGATATTTAAGCCGGTCCAACACTGGCTTTGTTTTGCAACAGATGACCCGATCTGGCTTCGAGTCAAAGTCGCACAAAGTGCAAAATCCAACCAAGATGAGAATTTACAGACAATGTGTTTGCACCTAATTCAGATGGTTTAAGATTGTCCATATAGACAGTTCATGATCGTTGGAATTTTCAGAACAACGACGTCATACAGCGGGAATGGTCGGAACTCCGGCTGTTCCGGCTGGTTGATACTGGTTGGGATTTCCCGGACTTGCACTCGTCCTGTTCAGCCGACAACATGACATGTTGTGCGCCGACTGCGAGTTGAGTTGAGATTTTCTAACAAAGTCCCGACTTTGCATCGGTTCGAGTTATAGACACAAGTGCAAAATCCATCCAAGATAACAATTTGCGGACAACGAGTTCGCACATAATTCATATGGTCAAAGGTTGTCAGAATAACCGGAACGATGACTTTTCCTGCTGAGAAATACAGCCGGAGTTGTCGGAACTCGAGCTATTCTGGCTGGTTGATACTGGTTGGGAGTTCGAGAATTTGCACCCGTCAAGTTCCGAGTTAAAAATTTCAGCAGAAAACCTGATATATTGCTTTCGTCCGGTTCGATTTTGCATTCGTGCAAAGCCAATTTAAACATTTCCAGACAATGTATATGCACATAAGTCATGCGGTCCAAGCTTGTCCGAAACGAGAGTTCCGGCTGGCCAGTAAATCTTTTACGTCTTGTTAGTACAACCATAGTAATCGGAACTCCGGCTGTTCCGACATGTTGATACAGCTTGAGTACGCCGGCTAACTTCACGCACATGTTTACCGAATATGGTAAGAAGCATGAACAAGTTGTCAAGAAAGTCAACCGAGAACCTATGAAGAAGGACAATACATGAATAACGTTGAGGGAATGTGGTCTGGTAGTGTGTGAACAAAAGCCACATCTGAAACCAGACAATATGTTTAAGGGTTTTGTTGACCAATTTGTGAACACAAAATAGGATCTGTTGGAGGTAGAGTGCCCTGCCTCGAACCTTTGGCGTATGCAAACTCCGGATCAACCTTTCCAGGACAAAGACTTTCTTTGCCAGTTAACAATTGGAAGTGTACAACTGAAATAAAATTCCATCAATACTTTAATTAGGAGTAAGGACAGATGGAAATTACGAGTAGAGGTGGTTTTACTTTGTTGTATGGACTTGCGTTGGATTCAACATCCATCATGTGGCATTAGAACTTAGAGCTTCAAACAGTACCTCCCCAAGTACCGACTATGATCACTATTGAAGAGTATGCCTTGTATCTGTCCAGTCACTCACGAACTTTATAGCCAGAGATTAATGCAGCAAGATAAATAACAAGTTTTCATATACCTGCACATCTTCCGGCGCAAAAAGATGCAGATTATCATGCGCAAACACGACAGATTCGCCGACTAAAGCAATTGGTTCTGACGAAGCCCTTGCTAATAATGGAAATATTATTTTAATAGTGTGGCAAATATGGTAAGAAAATGAGAGATTGCTTGCTTCAACCCTAATCACATACAAAAGATCTGCCGCAGACAACTATAAAAACTTTACACATTGAAAACATTATAAGAAAAGTAGGAATTGCTTGCTTCAACCCTAATCACATACAAAAGATCTGCCGCAAACAACTATAAAAACATTTATAGAAGCATATGAAAACTCGCTAAAAAGTAAAGAACATTTATTGAATACAGTTGGAAAATAGTGACAAAAAAAATAAAATGCCCATTTTGAGCAATTTATCATTTGTCACGATGTTTTTCTCAAAGTCATCTGTTGCAGAGGTGTCAGAAAGTGGCTGTATTTTGGAGAGGGTTAAAGCTATATAAACTTCTTCTATAACTACAAGAGTAGTCTATCGTGGTGGCATCAAAAGCCTTCTGTGCCAGGTAAAGGGTATGTTTAAAGAAGCTGATAATATTAAATCATATAACAAACAAAAAAACTTCTGTCCTTTTAAAAAGCCATAATCAAAAAATAATAAATTCATACTCTAACAATATTATCACATATAATGATCAAACCCGATATATACATACAGAAAAACAAACACTTTCTAGGTTGGAGACTGGTAAATGATCGACCGTGTACACCTTGATATGTTACTCGGATCATTGAATTATATTGAAATGTGATAGCATGTGAACAGTTTTTAATTCTAAACTTACAACGAAAATGGGCCCGCTTCCTGGTGGGCATGTTTTTTCAACGATTTTGAATAATTTGAACAATGTTGGTAGAGGATCACCGAAGGAACATTTGTGCCAAATTGTTTTCAAATTTGGCCTATTCTTTTTGAAAGAAAGATTTTTTTTTTTTTTACTATGTACCATATTAAGAAAACAAATTTCATAACGTTGCGGTCATGTTTTCAGCGGATCGGAATAAATTGGACAATCTTGGTAGACACCCGAGGATCAGTTTTGCTGAATTATTTACAATCTGGGTCAGTACTTTTGGACAAGATGACTTTTAAAGTTGTTCTTTACCTATCCCAAAATTATACTGAAATTCGGTCCCAGTTTTTTTTCAAAAAATATGCAAACATTTAATTATATACCAATAATTTCTTCGGTCCTTCTTCCCCTACATTGAGTTGTAAGAAATGGGTATCGTTTTTCCTGAAACAAAAAATCCACAGGAGGCGAAAAGTGTCTATCCGGGTAAGCATGCGTGGCATGATTAGGCTGATCCGGGTCGATACTTTACGCCGAGTTCACAATGTTGGTTTTCTGGCGGGACGACTCAAATGATGTGAAGTCTATGAGCAAGCAACCTGAATGTAACCGGTATTCTTACATGTATACTCATGACAATAAATGGCTGTATGATAGCTGCAAATATATTTTGGTCCGATTATATCACTTATAACTATTTGTTTTAAAGCATAATAATTCTCTAATGACAGTTTTTGTAATATTTCCTGATGATGGATAAACCATGTGTTCATATAAATATAAGTTACAGGAGCGTTTCCACGAGAAAACCAACGCTATGGACTCTGCGTAATGTATCGATCCAGATCAGCCTGCGCAGTCAAATAAAGAATACGTCAATCCGTATTCTAAATAGTTGGTAAGTACTACTTATATATTTCTTATTAATGTAACGACGTGGGACGTACCACCGCGATATTCGTACCACTGCAAGTTCGTCCTACTCTTGGAGACTTTACGAAAGTATAATTATTGAATGAATTTAAAACATTGTGACAAAAGGGGAAATTGCTGATTGTGAGTAATTTCTTTTTTTGTCACAATGTTTTCAAAATTCGTCTGCTACAGAGGAGTCAGAAAGCGTCTATATGTTGGAAAAGGTTGATTCCTTTCACACTTTCTGGCGACTTCGAATGTATCGAAAGCAGGCGAAATCTAAATACGAACAATTCCATTTAATCCTAGAATTCCATTTTGTTATGCTTTACTCGAGATAATTTCAAAGTAATCTGCTCCAAATTCGTTGTATGTGGGAATGGGTTAATCAATTCTTCTATAATGCCAGTATGTCAGAAATATCAGTTTACTTTCAAAAGTTTCGACTGTAAAGTTTTCTTTCACAATTTATTTTAAATTTATACCTGATCTACAACAATTAAAGTTTTGACCACATTATATCCGTCCGTCGTACATCGTTCGTTCAAATCTTCTTCTCTGAAACTTCTTGTCCGAATTCAACCAATCTTTAAAGACGATACCCTTTTCAACGACCCGGTACACATATTTAAAGTCTGTGTAGAACTTTGGTTGTTGCGACATCAGTAAGGGTGAACATGGAAACACTTAAATATTCTTCTCCTCTGCATCCGTTTGTCGAATACCAAGTTAATTTTGACGAAATGTTCCTGTGGTGAACCTCTACAAAATTTGTTCCAGCCATATTGATTCGCTCAGGCGGCATACATAAAGGGGCAAAATGGTAAAACATTGAAATTCTCGCCTGATTTTAAGACTAATTGGTAGAAATGTTTCCCTTGATGACCTTTTACACAAGCCATATCGATTCGCTGAAAGACATAGCTACCTGATGACAACCGAAAAGGAGTAAAACTATGTTTTAGCTTCAAATGACATTGTCTCTTATCCACTCGAGTAAAAACAACCAAAATTCACTGGAAAATTCCTTTGGTGAACCTCTTTCACAATTGTTCAATTGTTCTGTGAGTTACTGGAGCTTCAGGAAGAGAGAGGCAAATGCCTTATTCGTTACAGTTCTTCTCCTCTTAATCAGTTTGTCGAATTTACTGATATTTAGGTAGTAATGGATAACGCTTTATTTATACGTGCCTTATCACTCAACTAAGTCAATGCATATAGTCAAACACATGCGTAAACTTGTCACATATGTATGTGACACTTAATAAAAATTGTTGAAGCACTATTAATTGGTTTTGAATTACATGATAATTGAGCAGAATTGTTCCTTCTATGACCTTTTTCATAAATCGCCTAAGCTATATTGATTTGTTGACAAACAGAGCTGGAGAGGAAATCAGAAAGTGTTTAAATGGAACTTATAGCTTCAAACGACATCTCCTTCTAAACCACAGGACTGATAAAAAGCTTATGTTTTTCCCCGAAGATTCAATGCCTTATTACAAATGTGATTTTTTTAATAATGTATTTTGTTTATAGTGCCCACTAATTGCAGTTATATTATCATTTTAATAAAAATTTACCCGATAAAAGCAGTTACATATTTGTATCTTCTATACCATAACTCAGGTAATCGATTAAGTGCCATCTTAGCCCTGTTGTTATGAAATAGTTTTGGTTTGTTTACCCACTTACAACAAATCTGCAGCGAACTACTTTGAAACATCTAGACAAGAATGAGAAAAAATATATCTATATAATTATAACTAGACATAATAAGTGAAGCGGAGACATACATACATGCATTCGAAGCGCTGCGGGACAACGAACTTCACAATATAAACGATGACTTTAGATTAGCTCATGATTATATCATGCATAACTACTCAGTCTGATCAGGTCTGTACAATTCAAAACATTTTGCAAACGTATGCCGCTCACCTTTCTTGATTTTGAAAAAGAAAATAATAACAACCAAAGGTCAGTAGATCACTCCATTGTCATGTTCATTGTAATTGACGGATGCTTTTGTAATGTAAACGTGTGTAAAGTTTCATTTCAACATAAATTATCATTTCGAAATAGATGTATTCTTAAAAGAGACCAAATTGGTTGAACAAAACCATACATGAGGGTAAAATAGGGTGGATAAACAGAAGTCTTCTTCAAATACCAGATAGACCAGAACACAACATTATCTTTATTCGACAAGTATATGATACAAAATCAAGAATGTTACACTAAATATACATTTTATACAATTGCCACCTTAACCCATTACCACATATAACACATCTGCAGCATACGACGTTGAAAACATAGTGACAAAAACCTGATAAATCTCCATAAAAGATAGCTGATTTGTTAAATAAAGTTGAATACATTGTGGCAAAGGGAGACATTGCTTCATTGCAGATGGCCAACTTTCGTTAAAAGGGAAAACAATGTTTTCAAAAGTCGTCTGCTGCTTTTGCGTTAAAATGCGTCTGCAGGTGGGAAAGGGCTAAGGTCTCTATCATTCACACAAACTCATACACTTTCTCTCCCATACGTACTCCCGTTCTCTAATGAGTATGGTGCTACGACTGATAAAGGATAATACCTATAAATATTTAATATATATTGTTAGAATAACATACCATTAATTTCCGATTCTTAAGAATAGGAAATCAAAAGGATGATATTAACGAACTACTTTGAAAAGTGTGGAATATGCGCATATAACTGATTGGTGATTAAATTAAGTGTAGAAGCAATTAAATATAATGGTAAGTGCAAGCTTAATAAAATAGCTAAATTTGATCGGTGCTTTTGTAATTACAACATAACACCGCAACACATTTTTGCACACTTGGTTTAACTACTCAACTCAACTCAATTGTATTAGGCATTCGGCAAATACACATGCCATTGGCCATAAACAATAGTTACATGAAAATATGACAATGATAAATAGTTACATTCTATACATACATTAGACAAAATATAAACATATATTATATTGCTGAAAAAGTAATACATTTTTAATATAATTACTAATTAGACTATATTTTCTAAACTTAAATCTCTCATTTCCAAAGCTTCTTTAATACATTTTGCCGTATTGACTTGCGTCTTTTTTCTTTTAGATGCCAGCATATTGGTAAATTGGGTAACAGTTGGCCAGGTTATAGAAAGGAGTCTTTTTCTTAAATCATTGAATTTCGGAAAAATGCATAAGAAGTGATATTCTGTTTCAATCTGCATTGAATTACAAAGTTTACAAATTCTGTTCGCTCTATCAATATTTTCGAATCGTCCAGTTTCAATTGCAAGTTTATGCGCTGATAGTCTAAATTGGCTAAATTTAATCCTAAGGTTTTCATTTTTTAAATTCATTAAATAATTTTCAAATTCAAAACAATTCTTAAACTTAAAGTAATACTCTAATCTCGAGCAATTATTTATAGAACTAAGCCATTCTTGAATAAAAGTGTCCCTAATGCGTCTTTGAATGGTTTAAAAACATAAGCTGGATGTATTATCAGAATTCATTAAATATGAAAACCCATAATCATCAAGCTTCTGTTTCACTTTATTGAACTAGAAAGAGTTAGAGCGATTTGGTATCATAATCTACTCACCTTATACTGTGTACATTAAACTATCTGTATTATCTTTAATTTTTAACCAATATCTGAGTGATCTTTCGAGAGCTATTATCGTCAAAGGATATCGACCGAGTTCACCATAAACAGCGAAGTTCGGGGTTTGTGTTTGGATTCCAAGAATGATTTTGCAAAATTTAATGTGCAGTTTTTCAACAGCCTTTAGACGTTATATACCCCAAACCTCCGCTCCGTATAGTAGAATCGGTGAAACCATTGCATCAAATAAAAGTAATTTTGTTTTAATATCCACTTTAACTTTTTTAAACAAAAACAAAAGATTACTCATAGCTCTTAGTGCCTGATCATGCAAAGCACTAACATCATTATGCATTAATCCTGTTTTAGAGAATTCAATCCCCAAGTAACAAAACTGATCCACTACTTCTAAAATGTCAGCACCAATAGACCATTCAACATCACAGACTTTCTTTCTTTTTTCAAAAATACAAATTTTACTTTTACCAACATAAAGTCGTCTGCTGCAGAATTGCCGTACGAGGGAAAGGGTTAAAAGAGACCAAATTGGTTGAACAAAACCATACATGAGGGTGAAATAGGGTGGATGAACAAAAGTCTTCTTCAAATACCAGATAGACCAGAACACAACATTATTTTTATTCGACATCTATATGATACAAAATCAAGATTTTTACACTAAATATACATTTTATACAATTGCCACCTTAACCATTTCCCACATACAAGCGTTGCTTGTATTATAGGGTAAATGGGTTGAACTTTTTGTTTACAATTTCTTTAACGTTTGAGTCCTAGATCTTTTACCCAACGTTACAATTATCGCATGCATGAAATCCCCAGTGTATTGAAAAACAGTGCCCGAATAGTTGAAGTTATCGACTGATTCAATGCTGTGTATAACCGTTATATGTCCATCTTTTATTCTCCTTAAATGCTCCCCTTTTCCTAAATACCATGGTTTTATATGTATCATATGTCTAGATGTATTACAATACTCAAATAGATTGTCAATGCAAACAACATTTCAACAGCTTTACGCCTATACAATCATTTACATCGTTATTTGAACTCTTCTTAAAAATCGGAATAATAATGTCCTCTGTCCATGTATCCGGAAAATAACCCAAGTCTAAAATAGCATCAAATAAATCGCATACATAAAAAGCTTAAATGTCAATTAAAAATATTCTCAGAACCCGTCGCTTTACTTCTTTTTAAAGACTTTGCAGCTGTTAATGATTCTGTAACAGTAAGACAACAGTGTTATTCTTCTAAACACCGACTCAAACATTCATTGTGATAGGAAACCCATTTTATTAATTTAAAATGACAAATGAGCCGTCTCTCGAGAAAACCAACATTGTGGACTCTGCGTAATGTATCGACCAGGATAAGCATAAGTATGCCGCGCAGGCTTACCCTGGCAGACACTTTTCGCCTCCTGTAGATTTTCTGTTTTAGGAATAATTACTCTATACCTCTATCCCCCTAAGACGGAATGTGTCGGCCCGGATCAGTATGCACGGACTGTACAGGCTGATCTGGGTCGACACATTACGCAGAGGACATTATGTTGGTTTTTCTCGCGAGACGGCTCAAATATGCCCAATCAGGGACGTAGATAAGATCTTCTCTACGTCCCTGCCAAATAAACCAGAAACATATATCAAGTTTGTTTGATCACGCTGTTTGATTAAATAGTGGCGAATGGTCAATAACAGGAACAAAATATTTGAACAATTATCAAGAAAATGTATATAAGATATTTTCCTCTTTGATTGACAGACGAATTAACATAATGTGGTCGAGTTATAATAAGTTACTAGAAATAATTGCATCAGTATTACAGTCATTTGAGAGAAAACAAAATATAGAAGTAAATCAGAAATCATTAACGAATGTGACGAATTTGCTCAATGTGGGCATTTGGGCAATTTCCCCATTGATTTAATCTTAAGGCTGCAACTGAACCACAGCTAATCTACATAATAATTGGTGTTCCTTTTGTAAAAATGTTTCTAAACACATATTGCCAAATTTTGAATTAAATTTTCATTTTCAGATTTAAGTAATTCAATAAATTCAATCATACTTGAATGTTTCAAATAATATTTTTGCTATATAACATTCGAATATCAATAAACATTGGACAATCTTATAAAATGTGCATTTCATCTTCGAGTGTTTTACATTATTAACATTTTCTTTCATTAAAGCGACTGAAATGCAGATGGCCAACTTTCGTTAAAAGGGAAAATTACAATTCAGTTTAATTGAATGTGGTGCATTAAAAGATGATCACCGACAGATTACATGACCAAAGAAACGTCGAAATAGTGCTGTTTTTGCTATTGTTTCCATCGCAAACTTTATCCCGTGGCTGACGGGATAAGTATATAAATATCTGTGTGTTTTCTAAATACTCATATGTGACTTCATGAATCGTAACATGATCGTTTGCGGATGCGCATTAAAAGTAAAACAAGTTCAAATCGGATGCCATTATATCTCCGTAAGAGAATATCAGCTCTTATTAATAAGCATATCAAAACTGACTTTAACTATGAAGCATACTTGACATAATAAGCAATAGCTAGTATCGATATCTGCTGACTCAGATGCGTATTTCGGCACACAGTCTAAGGATTGAAACAGGCAGATATGGACGAAACAGAATTTAACAATCAGACAGAGTTTGTGTTTATTGTAATGCTAATGAAATTGATGACGAATTTCACTTTATTTTGGAACGTGATATACATCTTCAAAATAGGCAAAAACATATAAACAAGAAATATTGGAAAACACCAAGAGTATATAAATTGTTTAGTTTGTTAAAATTCAGCAAAGAAAAATGAAGTATTTAATCTATGTGTTTATATTTATAAATGTTATAAAGAACGAAATGAACATCTTTATAATAATGATTGATCAAATCAAACCATTTCTCTACATAATTTAATTTGATTGATCATCTTGTATGGTTTTTTTTAATTTTATATATTTTATTTGTGAATATTTTGATTCGATATTTGTATGTATGTTTATAATCAATACATATGTTAGAAGTACTATATTCTAGGTTCTTGAAAGCGAGCCGCTTTTGAGAGACATAAACGCCATATGTCAAAGCAAGCGAATCTAGGTGACCAATCAGACATAAAAAACATAATCGGAGCCGACAGCTTAGTTGCCAAATGCCTAATTGACATGCTGGTGTGTTCCCATGCTGGGGACTTTCGCTATTTTGCTTTCACGGTCATTTCACTGATCACGTGATAGTTGTAAAGTGGCCGTATGACGGAATACTCGGTTTGTAAATAGGAATAGAATAGAATAGAATTTTATTAACGTATACATATAAATGTATCTTGTTACATACAAAACATTTTTACATAATATTTAACATCATGTGATAAACAATACAAACTGACAAGTTCAAAGGAGAATGAACAGAAATTTTAAATTTCATAAATATAGCTTAATAATAACACAGTTTATGCTAATATTGGCATGAAAAAATAGTTATTATTGAAAAATATAAAAAAAATATGATATAATAGGAAATCCTTCGTCGGAAGGACGAAACTGACCCCTGTTACTTTTATTCATAGAATCAATAATATACATTTAAGGGCTATATCGAGTCGTATTTGATTTATGCAATTTTGGTCACCTGGACTTCAGTCGCTTTAAAGGTACTTCGTTTGCTTTGTGCCATCTTCCAGCTGCAACTTCTAGTATATGTGCAGAAACACGAACTCCTCGAAGAGCGATTCTTAATTTATGTTAATTGAAAGTTTATATTGTAATATTTAAGTTTTCCTTAAACGAAAGCATTTTAAATAAGTGACCTTACTTAACCCCAGTATTTGTTTGCGAAACTTAAAATTAATATTTTCTACCTTACTGCCTTAATTATACTACATACCCCACACCCTTAATTAAAGGGGCTGAACTTCATATGATAAGATAGCGAGAAAAAAAGAAAATTGTTAAAAATTGCTATTACCTTGATGTTTTTGCATGTAAGGCATTGAGATTTGTTGACTGATGTACTGTAGATTGTTCGTAGTTTTGCTTTGTAAAATCAGGGACGTAGATAATCTACGTCCCTGGTAAAACCTACAGGGTATGCATATCTAGTAAATCTAAAAATATCGCTGTACATTTATCACGTGTTCTTTACAATTGAGAGTGAAATTCGTGCACATGCGCATTATCGAATGACGCTGTAAACATGAAAGATGCATCAGATATAATTATAAATTAATTGTTCTTTTTAAACTAAAACAACAAACGGTCCTGGATTGATGCAAACAATGAACAATAACGAAGATGCTTACTTCTTCGATCCTCTACGAAAATGACGACGCCATTTTCTGTTGATAGCTTGAATTTGATGACATGACTTGATCGCATGACCAGCCAGGTGCTCGCAAGAGGGAATTCCATGGCATTTTTAAACGGGAAAACACGGATCGGACGGTTTTTTCAAGTAAGCTAGCATGAAATAGTGGACATCTACGACCTTCTACAGCTTTCCATTACATATATATTGACAATTTTAAGATTAATTTGAATAAGTTTCAGATATAACGATTTGGGAACCATATGGAGTTCAGCACCTTTAATATGAAATTGGTTCTAAAAGCTTATAAAACGAATCAATTTGTTTGGAAATTGATATACTAGAGAGTTTCGCTATATACGAGAAACTTCGACAATACAATGCCTCAAATGTTGTATTAAAAGACCCCCTTGCTGTAAAAGTAACGCCAATATACTTGAAAATATTAACGACTTCGAGACAATCCTCTTTATAATTGTTTATTTTTTATCTTTTTATTATTTTTATTATTTTTCCATTACATCTTTTTAACATAACATTAACTATATTTAGACACTATATTTAGACATTAATCATTATAGCTCAAAGTCAAATAAAACAAACATAGTAACATACAGTGGAAATTGGCATGTACTATATTTACATGTATACACAACATTAAAGGTATAGACGTTTGGTAAGAGCACATCAAGAGTCATGGCCATGCTTATTTGTTTTATGGTGCATAAGTACTCTTATTTAACAGCATGGGGCATTTGATTTTGAAAACATTTGGTTTTTACGACATACATTAGCACCTATAATACCTTGTTTGATTTTAAGTATAAAATTAATAGATACATGTATACTAATAAGTCACATGATTGGAATCAACGAAAGATTCACCTTGAAAGATTTGCAGTCACTTTTGAATGTGTTTACAATACAATCTTTCCTTTTGCGAGGGTAAAATGCATCCTTTCGAAAGTAAAGAGCCGCGATGCCCATGCGAAAGAAAAACCTAACACATCGTTGTTTAGAATGTCTTTTAGTCATGTAGTTGCTTTAAATACTAACGAGTATGACAAAGTCCTTTATTGAAACGAAATATAAAGGATCCATGTCATAGAAAGATGAATATATTTTGCATTGAGTGACACATTAAAGCATTATTGTCATGAATTCATGAATGAGCGAATGAACGGTTGAGTATATAAACAATTAGTTAATCAACCAATCAGTCACTCAACCACCCACTCAATATTTTAACAGATAATTTACAACAGGCGTATTCTCATATACATATATACATTTAAATACTGTACTTTGGAAAACAAAACAATATAAACATTAAAACATAATTTATGGTTTGAAAACTCTATTATTATCTGTGCGGGCCTCTTGGGGGAGAATATGAAGACACGCCTGAATCGGTTTTCTAATTATTTATTCGCCTCTTCCCATTCCAGTGAAACCATGGGTAAAGTACGATGAACTGAAAAAACGACAATACTGGTCTGAGTTCATATGCAACATATAAGAAATAGATTAGCCCCTGATCAGAAAACTCTTTAAGGCCCAATGCTCAAAGTAGCTAAACATAACAAGCATATGTCCTGCCAATCTGAGCCCAGAGAAACTAATAAAGTCCAATAAAGAATTTAATCTTGCTAGAAATACTTAAAACAAGTAATAAATGGGCAGAGTAGTCTGAACAAGCCTAGATCTATACTATAACAGTCATCGCAAATCAAGGTAAACAGTGACCCCTGCAATACTAGTAAAACTTTGAAGTAAGCAATATGCTTAATTACCTCTAAATTTAAGTCAGTTGTATAAACATCAACTCAACTGTGTAATCATTCAACAAGTCAGTTGCATTGACATAACGCCAACCGCATTAAAAGTTTAAACCCAGATATACATGGAAAATGCTTTACATTTATGTGTACGTGTACTTATGTGTACACGTACACAAACACAGTTTACATTTATGTGTGCATGTACACTAACATAGCAAACATAGATCTGTGAGCAATAAAGTAAGAACTCTAAGGAAAATCGTCAACAATTAGTCACACACACACCATACCTTAATAGACCTAAATCTATATGTGATGCATAAAATCTTATGTTGCGAACTGTAGAACTTGAAACATTGATTTAATTTTTTGCATTATCAAAGTGAAAGTAGAGCTTGTTTACCATACGATGCAAAGCATCGACGCCAAATCCAGCACAACAAACCTTGAACAACAAATGCAAAAATACGGACAGCGCAGTTGCAAAAACCTGAAACCTTTATCAATCATACTACCGTACCAATTTTATGAAATCCGTCCTATGAAACATGAAATTTGAGTTTTTCTAGTAAAGATTTCTTCCCCACGACTATGCACAAGGCTTAAACCGGAAACAACAAATCAGCTGTGCGCGCTCCAATCAAATAGCTTGATTTAATCGCGGTAAATATAATCTTGCATACACACATTCGTCCCATACAATGTTCACACCAAACAATCTCGTAACCAAGCATTTCTGCGCCTACACACCAGCCCCTAATTGTGGAAATATGCAAATATTGACACAATTATCAATGTCTTAAATATCTTATACAATAAAATCAAACTCATTTTCAACAAACCCTAGCAGGATTACAATAATTTCCAATTAAATTGAATTACCTTTACCAAATCTTTAAATAAGATTCCTTGCATGTAAAAGCATATCAAGATGCATTTCAAAAGTATGCAAAGTTCAGTGAAACTAAAGCAAACCATAGAAACATATCTTAAACATTTTCTGTTTGTCAAATTAATGGCCTAAAACATATAACATAAACTAGTAAAATGTACATTTTCACACATGTCACATGTCATGTGCTGTCTCCTGTGATTTTGTCATGTAATCTTCAAGTCTTTGTCTGATCAAGAATATTCGCGTCAACACTTGACGATCAAACTCAGTAGTCGCGACATCCGTTTCATCACGGAATAGCACTCAAATCACAACTCAAATTCATAAATCACAACTCAAAGCCTAGGCTGGTACAAACAAGTAGTCAACAATTGCTAATGACCACTTACTACTTCATAATATGTAAACCTTACAGTGAAGTTTAGAAAATCTTGTAATTACATTTTGTAATAATGAAGTTATTAATTTTCAAACAAATTGAACAAATATAAACAAATGTACCAGCATAAGCAGAGCTCACTAAATAGCCTTTCACTTTGAATTTCAAACTCAATAATTGAAGTTTCGCGATAGCATTAATTTACTGCTCTCAACAAAGAACAGCGAGTTATTCTGCCTCTAAGATGATGCACAGTTTGTCTATTGGTCGCTTAAGCACATTTGTAGCTGTTTTCACGTTCACCTGGCGTACATAGCCGGTACGGTCGGGCATTGTCTCTACGATCACCCCCATTGGCCAGGAACTCCTCGGTGCCGATAAGCACGACATCTCCCACTCGACTATTCCTTCGTTGCACGTGCCACTTCTGTCGCTCTTGAAGCAACGGTAAGTATTCCCGAACCCAGCGCTACCAAAACAAGTTTGCCATGTATTGGACTTGTCTCCACCGTCTCCTGCAGTATCTACTATCATTCTTATTGAACAGCCCAGGAGGTAAGTTTGGATTCTGAGCCAGCAGCAGCAGATGGTTGGGAGTAAGCGCTTCTAGGTCGTCGCTACTGTCTGAGATTCTGGTTATTGGCCTGCTGTTAAGAACAGCCTCAACTTCACATAAGAGAGTTTGCAGTCCTTCATCATTGAGTACTTGCTCTCGTAGCGTACTATTCATGGCACTTCTGACCGACCTGATTAATCTCTCCCACACGCCACCATGATGCGATCCCGTAGGAGGATTAAATTTCCACTGAATGTCTTTTTGGAGCATTGCTTGTTCCACCTGGTCACAGTTCCATTCACTAATAGACTGGCGCAGCTCCCTCTCGGCACCAACACAATTAGTACCATTGTCCGAGCGCATGACTTGCACTTGTCCCCGACGTGCCACAAACCTGCGTAAAGCGTTTATGTATGAATCAGTGTCCAATGAATAGGCAACCTCCAAATGCACAGCTCTACTAGCCAAGCAGGTAAATATTACACCATACCGCTTAACTCTGCTGCGCTTCTGTTTAACCTCAAATGGTCCAAAGTAGTCTACACCGACCCTTGTGAAAGGTGGCTCATCTGGAGTCACACGGTCCTCTGGTAAGATGGCCATCTTCTGCTCCCCAACTGGAGACCTGTACTTGCGACAAGTGACACACTTACTGAGCAGTTTTCTGATGGCGGATGGGGCCCTGACTACCCAAAAATGTTGTCTTAAAGCAGCTAGTGTGTGGTTCCTTCCTGCATGCATGAGATCTTCGTGAAATTGTCGGAGTACTAGCGTTGTCAAAGGATGTTCTTTAGGAAGTATGGCAGGATGTTTGCTTTCCGCTGGCACACAAGAATTTTGAAGGCGACCGCCTACCCTTAAAACTCCATTCTTCAGAATCGGATCTAATTTTCTTATACTACTGTCTTTTTTCACATGAGATTGGCCTTTCTCCAAAGACTTTATCTCTTGGTTGACAACCTGCAATTGTACGTATGCAATGATGGAAGTTTCTGCTCGACTCAAATCACTGGTTGTGACTTTGCGCTGATTCCCATCTTCGATTGACTTTAATGAGAAATCATTTTTGCATCTGACACGCCTGAGCAGCTCATCTCTTATCTTCAAAATCCAGGCGATGCTTCTTTTCAGCTTGTACCAGGATGAGTACCGATGAATCAACTGGTCAATCAAATCCGAATTTGCTGTGGAATTGTTCTGGTTCACCCTAATGCTTCTTACTACAGCCTTCTTTACTTCTGGGTCATCTTGAACGGGCTTATGAACATCTTTTGGCGTGGTAGGCCAATCGTCTTCACTCAGATACAGGAAAGATGGTGCTTCTATCCACTGTTTCGTCCATCTAGCTTGATTGATAGACATGCCCCTAGATGCTACATCAGCAGGGTTGAGTTTTGTGCCTACATAACGCCATTCTTCTGGTAAAGAGCCTTCGTGTATCACTGTCAAGCGATTGGCTACGAAGGTATGAAATCTGGTTGTGGAGTTTCTTATGTACCTTAAAACAGTCATGCTATCAGTCCAAAATACTGTTTTGTCAATTTTCACATCTAGCTCGCTCTTCAACATCTTGTCAGTTCTTACTGCGATTGTGGCAGCCGTAAGCTCAAGACGGGGCACAGTTATTTTCTTCAATGGAGCAACACGTGACTTTCCAATCACGAATGTACAATGCACTCTACCCTCGTTACTGTTCATACGCATGTATGTGACCATCCCATAGCCCCTTTCGCTAGCGTCTGCAAAATGGTGCAATTCCACAGATCTCACGGTACCAAACTTGGGTGGCTTGAAACATCTGCTGACCTGGAAGTCAGACAGATTTCGAACATCCTGGAGCCACTTACACCATGTCTCTTTACACCTTTCTGGAATAGGGTCATCCCAACCTAGTTCAAGCTGGCACAATTCTTGTAACAATGCTTTGGCGTATAACAAAAGCGGAACCAAGAAACCCAGAGGGTCGTATATACTACTCACTGTAGAGAGAATACCCCGGCGAGTATACAAATGGTCCTTAATGTTCACTGTGAAACTGAAGGTATCATATTCTGTGCACCAGCTAATGCCTAGTGACCTTTCTACGGGTAAAACTTCTTGATCCAGGTCCAAGTCTGCGATTTCCTTGGATCTCTCTGAAGCTGGAATGTGACTCATGACCTCTCTGTCATTGCTGATCCACTTGGAGATATGGAAACCACCATTACTAAGTACTGCTTGTAAATCGTCTACCATAGATACAGCTTTGTTAACTGTTTGTACGGACTTCAAGCAGTCATCTACGTAGAAATGTCGTAATACGGTATTAACGACATCTTCGTTGAAACGCCCTTGCTGGTCGAGCACTGCTTGTCGGAGAGCATAATTTGCACAGCTTGGAGAAGATGTAGAACCGAATAATGGACTTTCATCTGGTATTCCACCACAGGGTTTTCTGAATCACCGTCTTTCCACCATAGGAAACGCTGGAAGCTTCTGTGTTTGGGCGTTACATGTACTTGATAAAACATACTTTCTATGTCACCCATAATCGCTACTTTTTCCTGCCTGAATCTGATCAGGGTACCAATGAGAGAGCTTGTAAGATTCGGTCCCTGTAACAATTGATCGTTGAGGGATATTCCTCCATATCTTGCTGCACAGTCGAAGACGACCCTTATCTTATTCTTCTTAGGATGGTACACGCCATGATGTGGTAAGTACCAAGTCTGACCATCTTCAGATTTTTCCTCTGACAACACTCTTTCGGCATATCACTTGTTGATTACTTTGTTCATAAATTCTTTGTATTCTTCGCAAAACTTTGCGTCTTTATTAAAGCGCTTGGAGAGCATCGTCAACCTTTGATCCGCTTGTTTTCTATTATTTGGCATTTTTACTTGCTTTGATTTAAATGGCAAATCAATTACGTAATGACCGTTCTCTTTTGAAATAGTCTTTGACATTATGTCCATGAAACACCGGTCTTCTCTAGAGGGCTCTGGCTTGTCGTCAATTGTCCGCTCAAAGAAGTCTCTGTTAAAGTGGTCTCGAAGCTGATCTTCCAACGACGGATTTGTCATGATAAAGTTTGATCTGACCATATGGCTGGTACTGTCATCTGAGATATCTAGAGGACCGTTTACTACCCATCCGAAAATCGTCTTTATAGCAAAAGGACCACCGTTTTCACTTGGAATAATATCCCACGGTTCCATTGCCTTTGGTACATTAATGCCAATAAGCAGGTCAACTTCGCTGTCGATTCTTTCAACCGGTATGTTTCTAAGATGGGGCCAGCTTGCTATATCTTCTTCAGTTACTACTTCAATCTTTGAAAACGGCAATGACTTTTGTGTAAACACTGGTGGTAAATCAAGCGTATTATCGCCGTTCATGGAACTGATTTCAAGTTCACGAATCTCACGAGTCTCCTGCATCTTATCTTCTCCAATAGTCACCAAGTTAAGTCTTGTTCTTTTACCTTCAACACCTAGCAAGTCAATAATTCTGTCCGAGCAGAAAGTTGCTGTGCTACCAGAGTCTAGAAAAGCGTATGTTGTCACAAACTTGTCACTACGTTTATGTTTCAGCCTTACAGGTATGACTGGCAATGCTTGCACTCCAGCCACCGTAGACGCTGCATAGGAACTGGCTTTGGCTGAGGCAGCGTCTTCAAAATTGTTACTACGCCTGGCTCCTTGTTGGTCTCTATTATCACCATTGCGGGGCTCTACATGAAGAATGGTGGGGTGAGGCCGTTTACACTTCGCACAAACAAGTTTGTTTTTGCATGACCCTTTCATATGACCTGTCCTTATGCATGCAAAACACAGTCCCTTTGACTTCAGAAAAGAGTACCTGTCTGTTAAAGCTGTCTGAGGAATGTTAGTACAGTTCTCTAGATTATGTTGACCATCACAGAACAAGCATGTTTTGACTAATGCTTGACTGCAAGCACTGGTGCTGTCGGTTTTGACCACAGTTGCAAGGCTCTTACTGCACTTCTTCCCTCTCTGTTCATTGTATGATTTTTTAGCTGGACCAGAGGAACTAATAACTTCTTTCCCGTACACTGGATCATTTGCCTTCTTGGCCTCATTTCTAACAAACACAACGAGATGTTCAAATGTCACAGTTTTGTCCTTTGATCTTAAATCATACACCAAATTTCTCCACTTATCATGCATGTAGTAAGGTAGTTTCTGAATAATAACTTTCAAGTTTTCTGAGTACTCGAGAACCTTTATAGCGTCTGCACTCTCGACTGCGTATAAACACTCGCGCAAAAATATCGCGTATTCGTCAAGCCCTTTAGCTTGATCTTGCTTGATCACTGGCCATTCGAGTGCTTTCTTGACGTATGCTCTAGCAATAACGTCTGAGTCACCGTATCGTTCTTGAAATTCACTTAAGCTGGCTTTGTAACCCCTTTTTGCCTCCAAGTTGGAATAGCCTGCCACAATTTTGTGAGCTTCTCCATAAGTGAATTGCAGTAAAAAGTTCAACCTTTCATCAAAAGAATCTGTATTTGCAGATACACGTGTATTGAAATGTCTTATAAAGCGTGTATACTCTAGTGGATTACCACTGAATTTCTGTATTTCTGCTTTCGGTTTGTTAAGTTCCTTTGATACATGCAGGAGTCCAAAAGTCACTTGCTTTGCCTGTTCACTTTGCTGATTAGGCTCTACCGGTTCAACAGGCTTTGTGAGACGCGTTTCCGTCTTAATTTCATTCTTGAACATTTCTGTCCAAATCGTATCACTATTCTGTTTTACTTTATCAACACCAATATTCATCATATCCTCCACGTACTGATCCTCCATCATACTTTTCTCCAACTGTTCTATAACCTTTGCTTTGGCATCACTGATTTTTAACTCAGTCTTTAAAGTGTATGCTTCTTCCTTTTGCTGCAACTTAAACTTTTCCTCCTCGAGTTTTTGTTTTTCTGCGAGTGTTTCTGTTTTAGCAATTAACTCTGCTTTTCTCTGACTTTCTTTTAAGAGAGCCGCTGACAACATGCTCGATACACTGGAGCTAGCACCGAACCGCGAGTTTAAAGATTTAGAATCGTGTCTGTCAGCGAACAATCTTGACTTTCGCGAAACAAAGCTCACTGCCCTTTCCTTTAGTTCCAGAAATTTCTGTAAGGATTCTTCGATTGGTTCATTGTCTTCTATCTTTTGTTCTTCACTCAACAATTGTTGGTATTCACCATGCGACTCTATAAACTGTTCGTAATTGTTAAGCCAGTCTGCGTGTTCTGATTTTACTGATGTAAGTTCACCGTCACTTTCAATTAATCCCTCTAGGTATTCAGACTGACATTTTAACCTTCTCAAAAGTTTATTTCTTTCAACTCTTTTCAAGTCCACCACGTAATGAAGACCCTTATCTGTCATTGTTCTTTGGCGTTGTTTTTCTTCATCCATGTCGAATCATGTAATTGTTCATATCATGTGCGGGCCTCTTGGGGGAGAATATGAAGACACGCCTGAATCGGTTTTCTAATTATTTATTCGCCTCTTCCCATTCCAGTGAAACCATGGGTAAAGTACGATGAAGTTGTATAAACATCAACTCAACTGTGTAATCATTCAACAAGTCAGTTGCATTGACATAACGCCAACCGCATTAAAAGTTTAAACCCAGATATACATGGAAAATGCTTTACATTTATGTGTACGTGTACTTATGTGTACACGTACACAAACACAGTTTACATTTATGTGTACATGTACACTAACATAGCAAACATAGATCTGTGAGCAATAAAGTAAGAACTCTAAGGAAAATCGTCAACAATTAGTCACACACACACCATACCTTAATAGACCTAAATCTATATGTGATGCATAAAATCTTATGTTGCGAACTGTAGAACTTGAAACATTGATTTAATTTTTTGCATTATCAAAGTGAAAGTAGAGCTTGTTTACCATACGATGCAAAGCATCGACGCCAAATCCAGCACAACAAACCTTGAACAACAAATGCAAAAATACGGACAGCGCAGTTGCAAAAACCTGAAACCTTTATCAATCATACTACCGTACCAATTTTATGAAATCCGTCCTATGAAACATGAAATTTGAGTTTTTCTAGTAAAGATTTCTTCCCCACGACTATGCACAAGACTTAAACCGGAAACAACAAATCAGCTGTGCGCGCTCCAATCAAATAGCTTGATTTAATCGCGGTAAATATAATCTTGCATACACACATTCGTCCCATACAATGTTCACACCAAACAATCTCGTAACCAAGCATTTCTGCGCCTACATTATCACATCTAATCCTGTAGGTAACTAATCGGTATGGGTTGCATAATAATTTCTTCGGTTTCAAATGCATGTTTATAAAAAGTAGATAACTTTATTAATGTTTTTGATACTAGAATTCATAACTTCGATAAATTTATTCATACTGGGGGTGTTGAAAGTAATATTTGTGAATACATTTTGTTCTAAATTCATTTAGTCAAATAAGAGTAAAGTGATACTTATCTTCTATATCATTTAATGAGCACAGTTCGCAATACCGTTAATTAAAGTATATGTTTGTATATCTACATGTACTATAGTCCTTAATCAAAACTTTGTTTGCGTAGAAATGAGTGTATACCATCACCAGAATGTATTGAATATATGACATTGAGTTTAAATGCATTGTGTATGTGTATAGGATACACTGGAAATGATTGACTTGATCACTTTTAGTAGTTTGACCTTGTTTGAAAGTGAAAGTAGAAAATGCTAAACACCGGTTTTGTCCGGGCCCAAGTTGGTCCAAAATGACGGTCACCATTTTCGCCTGTTGAGTTCTTTCTTGCATAATGCATGACTCCACATTTTCTTTGGATTGTTTTAAAGCTAGGAGGTAACTCTTTTCAATGATATATGGTGTTCTACATGAGAAACGCTTTGAAAGTGTGACAATTGAGGACTGAAACTGGTCGATTTACATGGAAACAAAGAAGGATTTATTTTTTGTGTATTGTAACCTGTACCAGTTTCTTTTTTCAAGTCATGTGAAGATAATCTAATTTTACTAATAATATTTCGTTGTTTTTTACTTTAATTAACAATTATGTAACTAGCTCGTTCGTTATTATTTTTGATATAGCAGCATGTTTTCAAAGATGAGTTAACTTTTATACTGCTATTCCAGGTACTGATATCGTTTTTATTCTGTTTGGGAAATACAGGTGCAAAACTATGTATGTTTATTGATTCTCGATAAAGCCAAATCTCGTTAAAACCAGACATTTCTAGCAATTGTTTAAACTTATTACACCAGCATTTTACCTTTGGTTTAGGTTCAATTTCCATTATTTGTTTTTTTATGATTGAAGCTCAAATATAAATATCTTCCTTTTTATGAAAATGTTTAACCAATATTTAATAATTCGTTCTTTTCTTCCTATACTTAATGGGAATCTGCCTATTTCTGATAGAAGAGCTAAAATAGCATCAAATAAATCGCATACATAAAAAGCTTAAATGTCAATTAAAAATATTCTCAGAACCCGTCGCTTTACTTCTTTTTAAAGACTTTGCAGCTGTTAATGATTCTGTAACAGTTATACAACAGTGTTATTCTTCTAAACACCGACTCAAACATTCATTGTGATAGGAAACCCATTTTATTAATTTAAAATGACAAATGAGCCGTCTCTCGAGAAAACCAACATTGTGGACTCTGCGTAATGTATCGACCAGGATAAGCATAAGTATGCCGCGCAGGCTTACCCTGGCAGACACTTTTCGCCTCCTGTAGATTTTCTGTTTTAGGAATAATTACTCTATACCTCTATCCCCCTGAGACGGAATGTGTCGGCCCGGATCAGTATGCACGGACTGTACAGGCTGATCTGGGTCGACACATTACGCAGAGGACATTATGTTGGTTTTTCTCGCGAGACGGCTCAAATATGCCCAATCAGGGACGTAGATAAGATCTTCTCTACGTCCCTGCCAAATAAACCAGAAACATATATCAAGTTTGTTTGATCACGCTGTTTGATTAAATAGTGGCGAATGGTCAATAACAGGAACAAAATATTTGAAAAATTATCAAGAAAATGTATATAAGATATTTTCCTCTTTGATTGACAGACGAATTAACATAATGTGGTCGAGTTATAATAAGTTACTAGAAATAATTGCATCAGTATTACAGTCATTTGAGAGAAAACAAAATATAGAAGTAAATCAGAAATCATTAACGAATGTGACGAATTTGCTCAATGTGGGCATTTGGGCAATTTCCCCATTGATTTAATCTTAAGGCTGCAACTGAACCACAGCTAATCTACATAAAAATTGGTGTTCCTTTTGTAAAAATGTTTCTAAACACATATTGCCAAATTTTGAATTAAATTTTCATTTTCAGATTTAAGTAATTCAATAAATTCAATCATACTTGAATGTTTCAAATAATATTTTTGCTATATAACATTCGAATATCAATAAACATTGGACAATCTTATAAAATGTGCATTTCATCTTCGAGTGTTTTACATTATTAACATTTTCTTTCATTAAAGCGACTGAAATGCAGATGGCCAACTTTCGTTAAAAGGGAAAATTACAATTCAGTTTAATTGAATGTGGTGCATTAAAAGATGATCACCGACAGATTACATGACCAAAGAAACGTCGAAATAGTGCTGTTTTTGCTATTGTTTCCATCGCAAACTTTATCCCGTGGCTGACGGGATAAGTATATAAATATCTGTGTGTTTTCTAAATACTCATATGTGACTTCATGAATCGTAACATGATCGTTTGCGGATGCGCATTAAAAGTAAAACAAGTTCAAATCGGATGCCATTATATCTCCGTAAGAGAATATCAGCTCTTATTAATAAGCATATCAAAACTGACTTTAACTATGAAGCATACTTGACATAATAAGCAATAGCTAGTATCGATATCTGCTGACTCAGATGCGTATTTCGGCACACAGTCTAAGGATTGAAACAGGCAGATATGGACGAAACAGAATTTAACAATCAGACAGAGTTTGTGTTTATTGTAATGCTAATGAAATTGATGACGAATTTCACTTTATTTTGGAACGTGATATACATCTTCAAAATAGGCAAAAACATATAAACAAGAAATATTGGAAAACACCAAGAGTATATAAATTGTTTAGTTTGTTAAAATTCAGCAAAGAAAAATGAAGTATTTAATCTATGTGTTTATATTTATAAATGTTATAAAGAACGAAATGAACATCTTTATAATAATGATTGATCAAATCAAACCATTTCTCTACATAATTTAATTTGATTGATCATCTTGTATGTTTTTTTTAATTTTATATATTTTATTTGTGAATATTTTGATTCGATATTTGTATGTATGTTTATAATCAATACATATGTTAGAAGTACTATATTCTAGGTTCTTGAAAGCGAGCCGCTTTTGAGAGACATAAACGCCATATGTCAAAGCAAGCGAATCTAGGTGACTAATCAGACATAAAAAACATAATCGGAGCCGACAGCTTAGTTGCCAAATGCCTAATTGACATGCTGGTGTGTTCCCATGCTGGGGACTTTCGCTATTTTGCTTTCACGGTCATTTCACTGATCACGTGATAGTTGTAAAGTGGCCGTATGACGGAATACTCGGTTTGTAAATAGGAATCGAATAGAATAGAATTTTATTAACGTATACATATAAATGTATCTTGTTACATACAAAACATTTTTACATAATATTTAACATCATGTGATAAACAATACAAACTGACAAGTTCAAAGGAGAATGAACAGAAAGTTTAAATTTCATAAATATAGCTTAATAATAACACAGTTTATGCTAATATTGGCATGAAAAAATAGTTATTATTGAAAAATATAAAAAAATATGATATAATAGGAAATCCTTCGTCGGAAGGACGAAACTGACCCCTGTTACTTTTATTCATAGAATCAATAATATACATTTAAGGGCTATATCGAGTCGTATTTGATTTATGCAATTTTGGTCACCTGGACTTCAGTCGCTTTAAAGGTACTTCGTTTGCTTTGTGCCATCTTCCAGCTGCAACTTCTAGTATATGTGCAGAAACACGAACTCCTCGAAGAGCGATTCTTAATTTATGTTAATTGAAAGTTTATATTGTAATATTTAAGTTTTCCTTAAACGAAAGCATTTTAAATAAGTGACCTTACTTAACCCCAGTATTTGTTTGCGAAACTTAAAATTAATATTTTCTACCTTACTGCCTTATTTATACTACATACCCCACACCCTTAATTAAAGGGGCTGAACTTCATATGATAAGATAGCGAGAAAAAAAGAAAATTGTTAAAAATTGCTATTACCTTGATGTTTTTGCATGTAAGGCATTGAGATTTGTTGACTGATGTACTGTAGATTGTTCGTAGTTTTGCTTTGTAAAATCAGGGACGTAGATAATCTACGTCCCTGGTAAAACCTACAGGGTATGCATATCTAGTAAATCTAAAAATATCGCTGTACATTTATCACGTGTTCTTTACAATTGAGAGTGAAATTCGTGCACATGCGCATTATCGAATGACGCTGTAAACATGAAAGATGCATCAGATATAATTATAAATTAATTGTTCTTTTTAAACTAAAACAACAAACGGTCCTGGATTGATGCAAACAATGAACAATAACGAAGATGCTTACTTCTTCGATCCTCTACGAAAATGACGACGCCATTTTCTGTTGATAGCTTGAATTTGATGACATGACTTGATCGCATGACCAGCCAGGTGCTCGCAAGAGGGAATTCCATGGCATTTTTAAACGGGAAAACACGGATCGGACGGTTTTTTCAAGTAAGCTAGCATGAAATAGTGGACATCTACGACCTTCTACAGCTTTCCATTACATATATATTGACAATTTTAAGATTAATTTGAATAAGTTTCAGATATAACGATTTGGGAACCATATGGAGTTCAGCACCTTTAATATGAAATTGGTTCTAAAAGCTTATAAAACGAATCAATTTGTTTGGAAATTGATATACTAGAGAGTTTCGCTATATACGAGAAACTTCGACAATACAATGCCTCAAATGTTGTATTAAAAGACCCCCTTGCTGTAAAAGTAACGCCAATATACTTGAAAATATTAACGACTTCGAGACAATCCTCTTTATAATTGTTTATTTTTTATCTTTTTATTATTTTTATTATTTTTCCATTACATCTTTTTAACATAACATTAACTATATTTAGACACTATATTTAGACATTAATCATTATAGCTCAAAGTCAAATAAAACAAACATAGTAACATACAGTGGAAATTGGCATGTACTATATTTACATGTATACACAACATTAAAGGTATAGACGTTTGGTAAGAGCACATCAAGAGTCATGGCCATGCTTATTTGTTTTATGGTGCATAAGTACTCTTATTTAACAGCATGGGGCATTTGATTTTGAAAACATTTGGTTTTTACGACATACATTAGCACCTATAATACCTTGTTTGATTTTAAGTATAAAATTAATAGATACATGTATACTAATAAGTCACATGATTGGAATCAACGAAAGATTCACATTGAAAGATTTGCAGTCACTTTTGAATGTGTTTACAATACAATCTTTCCTTTTGCGAGGGTAAAATGCATCCTTTCGAAAGTAAAGAGCCGCGATGCCCATGCGAAAGAAAAACCTAACACATCGTTGTTTAGAATGTCTTTTAGTCATGTAGTTGCTTTAAATACTAACGAGTATGACAAAGTCCTTTATTGAAACGAAATATAAAGGATCCATGTCATAGAAAGATGAATATATTTTGCATTGAGTGACACATTAAAGCATTATTGTCATGAATTCATGAATGAGCGAATGAACGGTTGAGTATATAATCAATTAGTTAATCAACCAATCAGTCACTCAACCACCCACTCAATATTTTAACAGATAATTTACAACAGGCGTATTCTCATATACATATATACATTTAAATACTGTACTTTGGAAAACAAAACAATATAAACATTAAAACATAATTTATGGTTTGAAAACTCTATTATTATCTGTGCGGGCCTCTTGGGGGAGAATATGAAGACACGCCTGAATCGGTTTTCTAATTATTTATTCGCCTCTTCCCATTCCAGTGAAACCATGGGTAAAGTACGATGAACTGAAAAAACGACAATACTGGTCTGAGTTCATATGCAACATATAAGAAATAGATTAGCCCCTGATCAGAAAACTCTTTAAGGCCCAATGCTCAAAGTAGCTAAACATAACAAGCATATGTCCTGCCAATCTGAGCCCAGAGAAACTAATAAAGTCCAATAAAGAATTTAATCTTGCTAGAAATACTTAAAACAAGTAATAAATGGGCAGAGTAGTCTGAACAAGCCTAGATCTATACTATAACAGTCATCGCAAATCAAGGTAAACAGTGACCCCTGCAATACTAGTAAAACTTTGAAGTAAGCAATATGCTTAATTACCTCTAAATTTAAGTCAGTTGTATAAACATCAACTCAACTGTGTAATCATTCAACAAGTCAGTTGCATTGACATAACGCCAACCGCATTAAAAGTTTAAACCCAGATATACATGGAAAATGCTTTACATTTATGTGTACGTGTACTTATGTGTACACGTACACAAACACAGTTTACATTTATGTGTGCATGTACACTAACATAGCAAACATAGATCTGTGAGCAATAAAGTAAGAACTCTAAGGAAAATCGTCAACAATTAGTCACACACACACCATACCTTAATAGACCTAAATCTATATGTGATGCATAAAATCTTATGTTGCGAACTGTAGAACTTGAAACATTGATTTAATTTTTTGCATTATCAAAGTGAAAGTAGAGCTTGTTTACCATACGATGCAAAGCATCGACGCCAAATCCAGCACAACAAACCTTGAACAACAAATGCAAAAATACGGACAGCGCAGTTGCAAAAACCTGAAACCTTTATCAATCATACTACCGTACCAATTTTATGAAATCCGTCCTATGAAACATGAAATTTGAGTTTTTCTAGTAAAGATTTCTTCCCCACGACTATGCACAAGGCTTAAACCGGAAACAACAAATCAGCTGTGCGCGCTCCAATCAAATAGCTTGATTTAATCGCGGTAAATATAATCTTGCATACACACATTCGTCCCATACAATGTTCACACCAAACAATCTCGTAACCAAGCATTTCTGCGCCTACACACCAGCCCCTAATTGTGGAAATATGCAAATATTGACACAATTATCAATGTCTTAAATATCTTATACAATAAAATCAAACTCATTTTCAACAAACCCTAGCAGGATTACAATAATTTCCAATTAAATTGAATTACCTTTACCAAATCTTTAAATAAGATTCCTTGCATGTAAAAGCATATCAAGATGCATTTCAAAAGTATGCAAAGTTCAGTGAAACTAAAGCAAACCATAGAAACATATCTTAAACATTTTCTGTTTGTCAAATTAATGGCCTAAAACATATAACATAAACTAGTAAAATGTACATTTTCACACATGTCACATGTCATGTGCTGTCACCTGTGATTTTGTCATGTAATCTTCAAGTCTTTGTCTGATCAAGAATATTCGCGTCAACACTTGACGATCAAACTCAGTAGTCGCGACATCCGTTTCATCACGGAATAGCACTCAAATCACAACTCAAATTCATAAATCACAACTCAAAGCCTAGGCTGGTACAAACAAGTAGTCAACAATTGCTAATGACCACTTACTACTTCATAATATGTAAACCTTACAGTGAAGTTTAGAAAATCTTGTAATTACATTTTGTAATAATGAAGTTATTAATTTTCAAACAAATTGAACAAATATAAACAAATGTACCAGCATAAGCAGAGCTCACTAAATAGCCTTTCACTTTGAATTTCAAACTCAATAATTGAAGTTTCGCGATAGCATTAATTTACTGCTCTCAACAAAGAACAGCGAGTTATTCTGCCTCTAAGATGATGCACAGTTTGTCTATTGGTCGCTTAAGCACATTTGTAGCTGTTTTCACGTTCACCTGGCGTACAAAGCCGGTACGGTAGGGCATTGTCTCTACGATCACCCCCATTGGCCAGGAACTCCTCGGTGCCGATAAGCACGACATCTCCCACTCGACTATTCCTTCGTTGCACGTGCCACTTCTGTCGCTCTTGAAGCAACGGTAAGTATTCCCGAACCCAGCGCTACCAAAACAAGTTTGCCATGTATTGGACTTGTCTCCACCGTCTCCTGCAGTATCTACTATCATTCTTATTGAACAGCCCAGGAGGTAAGTTTGGATTCTGGGCCAGCAGCAGCAGATGGTTGGGAGTAAGCGCTTCTAGGTCGTCGCTTCTGTCTGAGATTCTGGTTATTGGCCTGCTGTTAAGAACAGCCTCAACTTCACATAAGAGAGTTTGCAGTCCTTCATCATTGAGTACTTGCTCTCGTAGCGTACTATTCATGGCACTTCTGACCGACCTGACTAATCTCTCCCACACGCCACCATGATGCGATCCCGTAGGAGGATTAAATTTCCACTGAATGTCTTTTTGGAGCATTGCTTGTTCCACCTGGTCACAGTTCCATTCACTAATAGACTGGCGCAGCTCCCTCTCGGCACCAACACAATTAGTACCATTGTCCGAGCGCATGACTTGCACTTGTCCCCGACGTGCCACAAACCTGCGTAAAGCGTTTATGTATGAATCAGTGTCCAATGAATAGGCAACCTCCAAATGCACAGCTCTACTAGCCAAGCAGGTAAATATTACACCATACCGCTTAACTCTGCTGCGCTTCTGTTTAACCTCAAATGGTCCAAAGTAGTCTACACCGACCCTTGTGAAAGGTGGCTCATCTGGAGTCACACGGTCCTCTGGTAAGATGGCCATCTTCTGCTCCCTAACTGGAGACCTGTACTTGCGACAAGTGACACACTTACTGAGCAGTTTTCTGATGGCGGATGGGGCCCTGACTACCCAAAAATGTTGTCTTAAAGCAGCTAGTGTGTGGTTCCTTCCTGCATGCATGAGATCTTCGTGAAATTGTCGGAGTACTAGCGTTGTCAAAGGATGTTCTTTAGGAAGTATGGCAGGATGTTTGCTTTCCGCTGGCACACAAGAATTTTGAAGGCGACCGCCTACCCTTAAAACTCCATTCTTCAGAATCGGATCTAATTTTCTTATACTACTGTCTTTTTTCACATGAGATTGGCCTTTCTCCAAAGACTTTATCTCTTGGTTGACAACCTGCAATTGTACGTATGCAATGATGGAAGTTTCTGCTCGACTCAAATCACTGGTTGTGACTTTGCGCTGATTCCCATCTTCGATTGACTTTAATGAGAAATCATTTTTGCATCTGACACGCCTGAGCAGCTCATCTCTTATCTTCAAAATCCAGGCGATGCTTCTTTTCAGCTTGTACCAGGATGAGTACCGATGAATCAACTGGTCAATCAAATCCGAATTTGCTGTGGAATTGTTCTGGTTCACCCTAATGCTTCTTACTACAGCCTTCTTTACTTCTGGGTCATCTTGAACGGGCTTATGAACATCTTTTGGCGTGGTAGGCCAATCGTCTTCACTCAGATACAGGAAAGATGGTGCTTGTATCCACTGTTTCGTCCATCTAGCTTGATTGATAGACATGCCCCTAGATGCTACATCAGCAGGGTTGAGTTTTGTGCCTACATAACGCCATTCTTCTGGTAAAGAGCCTTCGTGTATCACTGTCAAGCGATTGGCTACGAAGGTATGAAATCTGGTTGTGGAGTTTCTTATGTACCTTAAAACAGTCATGCTATCAGTCCAAAATACTGTTTTGTCAATTTTCACATCTAGCTCGCTCTTCAACATCTTGTCAGTTCTTACTGCGATTGTGGCAGCCGTAAGCTCAAGACGGGGCACAGTTATTTTCTTCAATGGAGCAACACGTGACTTTCCAATCACGAATGTACAATGCACTCTACCCTCGTTACTGTTCATACGCATGTATGTGACCATCCCATAGCCCCTTTCGCTAGCGTCTGCAAAATGGTGCAATTCCACAGATCTCACGGTACCAAACTTGGGTGGCTTGAAACATCTGCTGACCTGGAAGTCAGACAGATTTCGAACATCCTGGAGCCACTTACACCATGTCTCTTTACACCTTTCTGGAATAGGGTCATCCCAACCTAGTTCAAGCTGGCACAATTCTTGTAACAATGCTTTGGCGTATAACAAAAGCGGAACCAAGAAACCCAGAGGGTCGTATATACTACTCACTGTAGAGAGAATACCCCGGCGAGTATACAAATGGTCCTTAATGTTCACTGTGAAACTGAAGGTATCATATTCTGTGCACCAGCTAATGCCTAGTGACCTTTCTACGGGTAAAACTTCTTGATCCAGGTCCAAGTCTGCGATTTCCTTGGATCTCTCTGAAGCTGGAATGTGACTCATGACCTCTCTGTCATTGCTGATCCACTTGGAGATATGGAAACCACCATTACTAAGTACTGCTTGTAAATCGTCTACCATAGATACAGCTTTGTTAACTGTTTGTACGGACTTCAAGCAGTCATCTACGTAGAAATGTCGTAATACGGTATTAACGACATCTTCGTTGAAACGCCCTTGCTGGTCGAGCACTGCTTGTCGGAGAGCATAATTTGCACAGCTTGGAGAAGATGTAGAACCGAATAATGGACTTTCATCTGGTATTCCACCACAGGGTTTTCTGAATCACCGTCTTTCCACCATAGGAAACGCTGGAAGCTTCTGTGTTTGGGCGTTACATGTACTTGATAAAACATACTTTCTATGTCACCCATAATCGCTACTTTTTCCTGCCTGAATCTGATCAGGGTACCAATGAGAGAGCTTGTAAGATTCGGTCCCTGTAACAATTGATCGTTGAGGGATATTCCTCCATATCTTGCTGCACAGTCGAAGACGACCCTTATCTTATTCTTCTTAGGATGGTACACGCCATGATGTGGTAAGTACCAAGTCTGACCATCTTCAGATTTTTCCTCTGACAACACTCTTTCGGCATATCACTTGTTGATTACTTTGTTCATAAATTCTTTGTATTCTTCGCAAAACTTTGCGTCTTTATTAAAGCGCTTGGAGAGCATCGTCAACCTTTGATCCGCTTGTTTTCTATTATTTGGCATTTTTACTTGCTTTGATTTAAATGGCAAATCAATTACGTAATGACCGTTCTCTTTTGAAATAGTCTTTGACATTATGTCCATGAAACACCGGTCTTCTCTAGAGGGCTCTGGCTTGTCGTCAATTGTCCGCTCAAAGAAGTCTCTGTTAAAGTGGTCTCGAAGCTGATCTTCCAACGACGGATTTGTCATGATAAAGTTTGATCTGACCATATGGCTGGTACTGTCATCTGAGATATCTAGAGGACCGTTTACTACCCATCCGAAAATCGTCTTTATAGCAAAAGGACCACCGTTTTCACTTGGAATAATATCCCACGGTTCCATTGCCTTTGGTACATTAATGCCAATAAGCAGGTCAACTTCGCTGTCGATTCTTTCAACCGGTATGTTTCTAAGATGGGGCCAGCTTGCTATATCTTCTTCAGTTACTACTTCAATCTTTGAAAACGGCAATGACTTTTGTGTAAACACTGGTGGTAAATCAAGCGTATTATCGCCGTTCATGGAACTGATTTCAAGTTCACGAATCTCACGAGTCTCCTGCATCTTATCTTCTCCAATAGTCACCAAGTTAAGTCTTGTTCTTTTACCTTCAACACCTAGCAAGTCAATAATTCTGTCCGAGCAGAAAGTTGCTGTGCTACCAGAGTCTAGAAAAGCGTATGTTGTCACAAACTTGTCACTACGTTTATGTTTCAGCCTTACAGGTATGACTGGCAATGCTTGCACTCCAGCCCCCGTAGACGCTGCATAGGAACTGGCTTTGGCTGAGGCAGCGTCTTCAAAATTGTTACTACGCCTGGCTCCTTGTTGGTCTCTATTATCACCATTGCGGGGCTCTACATGAAGAATGGTGGGGTGAGGCCGTTTACACTTCGCACAAACAAGTTTGTTTTTGCATGACCCTTTCATATGACCTGTCCTTATGCATGCAAAACACAGTCCCTTTGACTTCAGATAAGAGTACCTGTCTGTTAAAGCTGTCTGAGGAATGTTAGTACAGTTCTCTAGATTATGTTGACCATCACAGAACAAGCATGTTTTGACTAATGCTTGACTGCAAGCACTGGTGCTGTCGGTTTTGACCACAGTTGCAAGGGTCTTACTGCACTTCTTCCCTCTCTGTTCATTGTATGATTTTTTAGCTGGACCAGAGGAACTAATAACTTCTTTCCCGTACACTGGATCATTTGCCTTCTTGGCCTCTTTTCTAACAAACACAACGAGATGTTCAAATGTCACAGTTTTGTCCTTTGATCTTAAATCATACACCAAATTTCTCCACTTATCATGCATGTAGTAAGGTAGTTTCTGAATAATAACTTTCAAGTTTTCTGAGTACTCGAGAACCTTTATAGCGTCTACACTCTCGACTGCGTATAAACACTCGCGCAAAAATATCGCGTATTCGTCAAGCCCTTTAGCTTGATCTTGCTTGATCACTGGCCATTCGAGTGCTTTCTTGACGTATGCTCTAGCAATAACGTCTGAGTCACCGTATCGTTCTTGAAATTCACTTAAGCTGGCTTTGTAACCCCTTTTTGCCTCCAAGTTGGAATAGCCTGCCACAATTTTGTGAGCTTCTCCATAAGTGAATTGCAGTAAAAAGTTCAACCTTTCATCAAAAGAATCTGTATTTGCAGATACACGTGTATTGAAATGTCTTATAAAGCGTGTATACTCTAGTGGATTACCACTGAATTTCTGTATTTCTGCTTTCGGTTTGTTAAGTTCCTTTGATACATGCAGGAGTCCAAAAGTCACTTGCTTTGCCTGTTCACTTTGCTGATTAGGCTCTACCGGTTCAACAGGCTTTGTGAGACGCGTTTCCGTCTTAATTTCATTCTTGAACATTTCTGTCCAAATCGTATCACTATTCTGTTTTACTTTATCAACACCAATATTCATCATATCCTCCACGTACTGATCCTCCATCATACTTTTCTCCAACTGTTCTATAACCTTTGCTTTGGCATCACTGATTTTTAACTCAGTCTTTAAAGTGTATGCTTCTTCCTTTTGCTGCAACTTAAACTTTTCCTCCTCGAGTTTTTGTTTTTCTGCGAGTGTTTCTGTTTTAGCAATTAACTCTGCTTTTCTCTGACTTTCTTTTAAGAGAGCCGCTGACAACATGCTCGATACACTGGAGCTAGCACCGAACCGCGAGTTTAAAGATTTAGAATCGTGTCTGTCAGCGAACAATCTTGACTTTCGCGAAACAAAGCTCACTGGCCTTTCCTTTAGTTCCAGAAATTTCTGTAAGGATTCTTCGATTGGTTCATTGTCTTCTATCTTTTGTTCTTCACTCAACAATTGTTGGTATTCACCATGCGACTCTATAAACTGTTCGTAATTGTTAAGCCAGTCTGCGTGTTCTGATTTTACTGATGTAAGTTCACCGTCACTTTCAATTAATCCCTCTAGGTATTCAGACTGACATTTTAACCTTCTCAAAAGTTTATTTCTTTCAACTCTTTTCAAGTCCACCACGTAATGAAGACCCTTATCTGTCATTGTTCTTTGGCGTTGTTTTTCTTCATCCATGTCGAATCATGTAATTGTTCATATCATGTGCGGGCCTCTTGGGGGAGAATATGAAGACACGCCTGAATCGGTTTTCTAATTATTTATTCGCCTCTTCCCATTCCAGTGAAACCATGGGTAAAGTACGATGAAGTTGTATAAACATCAACTCAACAGTGTAATCATTCAACAAGTCAGTTGCATTGACATAACGCCAACCGCATTAAAAGTTTAAACCCAGATATACATGGAAAATGCTTTACATTTATGTGTACGTGTACTTATGTGTACACGTACACAAACACAGTTTACATTTATGTGTACATGTACACTAACATAGCAAACATAGATCTGTGAGCAATAAAGTAAGAACTCTAAGGAAAATCGTCAACAATTAGTCACACACACACCATACCTTAATAGACCTAAATCTATATGTGATGCATAAAATCTTATGTTGCGAACTGTAGAACTTGAAACATTGATTTAATTTTTTGCATTATCAAAGTGAAAGTAGAGCTTGTTTACCATACGATGCAAAGCATCGACGCCAAATCCAGCACAACAAACCTTGAACAACAAATGCAAAAATACGGACAGCGCAGTTGCAAAAACCTGAAACCTTTATCAATCATACTACCGTACCAATTTTATGAAATCCGTCCTATGAAACATGAAATTTGAGTTTTTCTAGTAAAGATTTCTTCCCCACGACTATGCACAAGACTTAAACCGGAAACAACAAATCAGCTGTGCGCGCTCCAATCAAATAGCTTGATTTAATCGCGGTAAATATAATCTTGCATACACACATTCGTCCCATACAATGTTCACACCAAACAATCTCGTAACCAAGCATTTCTGCGCCTACATTATCACATCTAATCCTGTAGGTAACTAATCGGTATGGGTTGCATAATAATTTCTTCGGTTTCAAATGCATGTTTATAAAAAGTAGATAACTTTATTAATGTTTTTGATACTAGAATTCATAACTTCGATAAATTTATTCATACTGGGGGTGTTGAAAGTAATATTTGTGAATACATTTTGTTCTAAATTCATTTAGTCAAATAAGGGTAAAGTGATACTTATCTTCTATATCATTTAATGAGCACAGTTCGCAATACCGTTAATTAAAGTATATGTTTGTATATCTACATGTACTATAGTCCTTAATCAAAACTTTGTTTGCGTAGAAATGAGTGTATACCATCACCAGAATGTATTGAATATATGACATTGAGTTTAAATGCATTGTGTATGTGTATAGGATACACTGGAAATGATTGACTTGATCACTTTTAGTATTTTGACCTTGTTTGAAAGTGAAAGTAGAAAATGCTAAACACCGGTTTTGTCCGGGCCCAAGTTGGTCCAAAATGACGGTCACCATTTTCGCCTGTTGAGTTCTTTCTTGCATAATGCATGACTCCACATTTTCTTTGGATTGTTTTAAAGCTAGGAGGTAACTCTTTTCAATGATATATGGTGTTCTACATGAGAAACGCTTTGAAAGTGTGACAATTGAGGACTGAAACTGGTCGATTTACATGGAAACAAAGAAGGATTTATTTTTTGTGTATTGTAACCTGTACCAGTTTCTTTTTTCAAGTCATGTGAAGATAATCTAATTTTACTAATAATATTTCGTTGTTTTTTACTTTAATTAACAATTATGTAACTAGCTCGTTCGTTATTATTTTTGATATAGCAGCATGTTTTCAAAGATGAGTTAACTTTTATACTGCTATTCCAGGTACTGATATCGTTTTTATTCTGTTTGGGAAATACAGGTGCAAAACTATGTATGTTTATTGATTCTCGATAAAGCCAAATCTCGTTAAAACCAGACATTTCTAGCAATTGTTTAAACTTATTACACCAGCATTTTACCTTTGGTTTAGGTTCAATTTCCATTATTTGTTTTTTTATGATTGAAGCTCAAATATAAATATCTTCCTTTTTATGAAAATGTTTAACCAATATTTAATAATTCGTTCTTTTCTTCCTATACTTAATGGGAATCTGCCTATTTCTGATAGAAGAGCAAGATAATATGTTGACCTGTTCACATTGATAATTCGCTAGCAAAGTTTTCTGTGTATTGTTCAAGTTTTTCAGCTAGATTAAATCCCCAAATTTCAGTTAGAATTATATATAGAGTTCACATAACTATCATATAGATTAAATAAAATATCTATCGGAATGTCATAATCCTTTGTTAAACTGAACAGTGAACCCTACTTATAAGTGCTTTCCCTGCTAGACAATCCGTTGCCTGTTGAAATGACCCTCCATTAGTAAATGTGATACCTAGATAATTAAACCTGTTCACTACCTCAATAACATTTTCTGCATAAAGCCAATGATTATCCTACCCCAAACGACCACCCCCCCCCCCCCCCCCCCCCCCCCTCCCTTTTAAATGTTAACAGTTATTTTCAATTTGTGCATTAACTTTCTAATTTGTCAAAAAGTTCACGTAAACCGGTCCTTGTCTCTTATACAAGTACAGCATCGTCTATAAATAATATAATTTATACGATAACTTGGTCAAGGGATATTGCAACATGTATATTGTCTTGAAGGTGCATTTCAATATCATTCTAAATAAAGAGAACGTTATCGGCGAGGTTATTTCCCCTTTGTATAAGCCGTCCTGCGAAAAAAACCAACATTGTGGACTCTGCGTAAAGCATCGACCCGGATCAGCCGAAGTATGCCGCCCAGGCTAACATGGACAGACACCTTTCGCTTCCTGTGGATTTTCTGTTTCAGGAATAATTACTCTATACCCCTGAGACGGAATGTGTCGGCCCGAATTAGCTTGCGCGGACTGCACAGGCTGATCTAAGTCGATACATTACGCAGAATTCATAATGTTCGTTTTCTCACGGGGACGGCTCATATGTGAAATTCATATTTTACCTCATTCTACCCTTTTTGAAAATCTTTAATTTCCATCTACAACACTATTCTTTCAGTATATCCAAATCCTGTTGTAATCGAATTTCTCTTTCTTCATATTCGATTGATTATCAAAGGTAAGTGTGACTAGCGCCATTCGTCTCCAATAGATGTACTAATAAAAGTCGACGTTTGAGGTACGAACAATAAGGAAACACATGGTTTGGTCGCTTCCATGTTATTACTGACATATTGTTGCAAACTGTGTAAACACTCAAATCAATTTATTATGTTCATAAGACATCGAATAAGTACTTTCAATGCCAAATACGAAGGTGATCCAGAATTAAGCGGACTGTGTCTATTACTTCCGTTTTTAATTAGCCATATTAATACAAAACAAAACAATACAATATATTTTACCCTTTTTGAAAATATTTATTTTAGTTTTATAAACATTGAAACTTGAAATTTCCATCTATCGCAATATTCTTCCAGTATATCCGAACCCTGTTGTAACCTAATTTCTCTTATATTATGTTCGATTGATTTACAAAGATATGTGTAACTAGCGCCATTCGTCTCCAACAGATGTACTGAAAACGTCGACGTTTGAAGTATGAACAATAACGAAACACTTGGTTTGGTCGCTTCCATGATAATACTGACATATTGTTGCAAACTGTGTTAAAACTCCAATCAATGTATTATGTTCATAAGACATAGAATAAATACTTATACGATATTTATACAATACAAAACAAAACAATATATTTTATTTTATAAAAACTATAGTATGTTTAAACGAACAAAAATCATAACAAAGACAAAGACAATGACAATGAAAAGCACACAACATGAGGACAAGTCCATAACAACCTATCAATATCGGGCAAGAGGGGAGCGTCGTCTAACAGAAAAAGACGATTTCCGATGTCGTAATATGCGTACCAGTCATTTCACTATATTGTCTCGTATGTTAATAATCAAAGGACTGAAGTACTAAAATGCGGTGGATGTAGCAAACAGTGGAGCGTTTAATTAACTAGATACATGGGGGCAACATGCAGAGTTCACTATTTGTCAGAAGCATTTATACAGACTTATGAGCTCTTAGTAACCTTGAACATTGACAGCCATGTGTTTTAAATGTGATACACAGTATCATTAAAGTGCAACGGTCATGGTGGAGTGCCCTTTGGCAAGGCATATTTCCTAGCCTAGTACTGGTTTGTTTACCCAGGGATCATGAATAAGTGAACTGTCGCCGTGATATAACTAAATTAAATTTGGAAGTGGCGTAAAACCCTATATATAATAATAATCATTAAAGTGAACATTTCTACCCGTTGTGTAAAAATACAAAACACACTATGACTAGGGATTAAAGTGAACATTTCTACCTGTTGTGTAAAAATACAACAGACGATATAACTAGGGGTTTTCTCAAACAAAAAATGGTTTCAATATAAATTTACATTTTGTTATTTTTGCACAAGCAAATTGTTATACTTTTATATATAATGAAGTTACTTTGTGTTATATTTTATACTTAAATTTCTAAATTATGTATACAACTTTATGGATTAAAACTTTACATTGTGTACGTTTACTTTGTATAATGTGCATACTGTTTAGCTTGTTGTGAAACGTATTTAACTGATCCCTTGGCAATCAAGACAAATTGTCCATTTTGAAAAAAACAGAGGGCAGCACAAAACATTTACAAATTTTCATTTCCTGTAAGCTGGGCATGACAATATACGAAGGTATTCAGCACAGCTGAATCCCCCGCATAAAAAATCGGTCACGGTCTTAATAGCTGTATCCTCCTGTATAGATCCGCAGATTATCTTCCCAACCAATATGTACGAACTTAAAAAATATTTTTGATGTGGGATTTCACAATGTTAATTCAATGGGATAAAGGCTCAACAATATTGTGTATATGTCTTAATTATATATCAATATTATAAACCAATATTTTCTCCGGTCCTCCTTTTCCTACACTGAGTTGCTAACATCCTGTAACGTTGATTGCGTCACGCTTTTCTCCTGGTCTGATTTAGCCACATTGCACAAATTGCACATTTTGCAGAGTTCAAGTCTGAATTTCGGCAAGAATGATATGTAGATAATGGGCTTTCCACTACCTAGTACCAACAGAGTGCACCTTAAGCCAAAGTTCAGATCCATCAGATTCTGATCAAGTAGTAGGTTAATCCGTAGATCAATGACGGTCAAAACGAAGAAAGGCGTCCAAATGATGACGTACAGGAGGCCAAGGAGGTTGAATGCCCAGGTCAGTTTCCGATTCATGCTGCTGGTTTGGGAAGATACGTAAGTATTGTTAACCGATTGCATTTCGAGTTCGTGTTTCATTAGGAACCGTTGACTTCGAACGAGTGTTGTTATGATACAAACACCCGGGCACGCGTAACCGAAGACAAAAACCACCAGAGTCCATGTTATATACCAGGTTGACGTCGGATCTATCGGCTTGCAGTTATAATTCCATATGATAGTTTTGTTTTCATCTATGGAAAATCGTTCAATCTTTTTTTCATCGAAAAGGTTCCAACGTGATTGAGTGAGGACAACAGATGTCAGCCATATTAGACACAGGAAAATAATTCCGTGCTTTTTGTTCCATTGTTGAATAGTCGGGAAGGTCATCCGACGCATGCGATCGTAACTGAGGACAGTAAGACACATAATCTGTGATATATTCATCATCATCGTTGCCGTTTTGTATATTTTACAAGATATGGACCCTGTATTCCACTTGTAGGGGGGTGTCCAAAGGTTGTAGATATAGAAATTGTTAGAGAAAATACAGACAATCATGTCGCAGGCAGTGATATTAAACAACATAATTATCGACAGAGAAGCCAAGCGCATCTTCTTGATAAATATTACCATTGATAAGATATTGAGTAAAACCATCAGTGTTGAATATGTTGGCGACAGTATGAAGAACACGAGATGAGAGACACTCCATGTTGCGGCCATTTCTGAAAAGGAAAATATTTGAAGTAGTGTTATGATAAGGAAAACAGTTTGAGGAAAATTGGTAATACTATATCGTAGTGATTCGAGTACATTCACTGTTACAGATAATGCACAAATAGAACAGAAAAACGGAACAGAACATAATTTCATAAACGTATACATATAAATGCATCTTGTTACATACAAAACATATTTACATAATATGTAACATCATGTGATAAACAATAGATATTGACAATTTCAGAGAAGAAAGAACAGAAATTTAAAATTTCATGAATATAGTTTTACAATAACTCAGTTTATACTTAATTTTGGTTTGAAAAAATAGTTATTATTGAAAAATTGAAAAAAAATGTTAAATTGCACATATTTTAAATTATGTCTACATAAGTTCGTTTCTTTTATAGTGAGCAGTAAATATATTTATGTACATAGGCTAATTAACAAAGTTGTTTTATTTGACAAGTAATTCAATAAATTTGTACATATTTGTTTTTTTTTATAGTAGTAGCGTTTGATGTATTGTTTGCGTGTTTCTCGGAATCACATAACTAACATAGACGGTCTTATATCTGTAAAATTAGCGTCGATTTGCAATTTCAGGAAATAAGCTAAACGACCAATAGTGGCTAAATTTAGTTTTTTTCCAGGATAAACAGTTAGTCCAGAGAGGACTAGTTTGAGTGACGAGTACTCTCAGGCTGTTCGTGAAAAACGCAACAAACTATATATAAGACCGTTCTTTTGATCAAGCAAGACAAGACGGCAAAACTGCCATCTTGTCTTATGATAAAGTCATAATATATGGAAAACCGTATACTGTTGAAACGATTTCGAAATATAATAATACATAGGGTTAAAAACTGGAACAGTTATCTTGCTTACTTTTGAATGTACAAGGTATTTCTTCAAAAATTGATGATTTATACTTTTATTTATCATAAATAAGTATGACATTCTCATATTCACAGAATCTTGAGTTTTCGAACTCCCCACCAAAAGATGTACATGGTTATGACTGCATTAACTGCCCGCGTCCCAAATATAAAAGAAAAGCTAGGAGAAATAGCGGTGGTATATTGTTTACTTTAAAACGAATACAGTCACTATTTGTCTGTTGTTGAGATTGATTTCAAATGTTTAATTTGGTTTAAACTGTCGAAAGAAATATTAGAAACAGAGCATGATGTTTATTTTTTAGCTCACCAGAGCACGAAGTGCTCAAGGTGAGTTATTGTCATCGCCTTTTGTCCGTCGTCTGTGTCCGTCGTCCGTCTACCGTCGTGCGTCAACATCTTCTCCTCAGTAACCAGTAGGTCATTTTGGATGAGACTTTACAGAAAGCATCCTCTCAATGACAAGAATTTCGTAAATTGATCGGGATCCATGCAGAATTCTGGATTCCATGGCAACGAAACGAAAAAAACTCTTCTTCTCCCAAACTGGTTGGCAGATTTTTAAATTATTTTGTAGAAATGTTCATTGGATGACCCTCTATCAGATTCCTTCCAGCCATGTTGATTGGTCGAAAAACATGGCCGTCACAGGGAAGGGATATTTTGCCTTATATGGCTATAGTGAAAACCTACAAAATCTTCTCCTCCGAAAGTTTCTGGCCGATTTTCAAATAATTTTGTAGAACTGTTCCTAGGGTGACCCTCTATCAGATTTCTTCAGGCCAAGTTGATTGGTCGAAAAACATGGCCGCCAGGTAGCGGGGCTATTTTGCCTTATATGGCTATAGTGAAAACTTAAAAAATCTTCTTCTCCGAAAGTGTCAGGCCGATTTTCAAATAATTTTGCAGAAATGTTCCTTAAATGACCAACTATCAGATTCCTTCAAGCCATGTTGATTGGTCGAAAAACATGGCCGCCACAGGGAAGGGCTATTTTGCCTTATTTGGCTACAGTGAAAACCTAAAAAGTCTTCTCCTCCGAAAGTGTCTGGCTGATTTCCAAATGATTTTGTAGAAATGTTCCTAGGGTGACCCTCTATCAGATTCCTTCAAGCCATGTTGATTGGTCGAAAAATATGGCCGCCAGGGGGCGGGGCTTCTATGGCTTAAGTGAACAAAAATCAGGTGAGCGATCCAGGGCCATCATAGCCCTCTTGTTGTATTAGTTATGTTTCTCCAGAGGGTTCGGGTTTATATAACAATGTTAATTCTGATTTATTTCAATTTTACTTTTTTTGAATATTTATAAGTAAGAGAAAATGCAGACAATGGACACATAATGTTACTGCACGCACTCGTGACCAATCAGTGATTTAAATCTTGACCGTTTTGTTGATCTCCCGTGCATTAACTCGAGTAATAGTACTCTACCTGAGCGTAAAAATCATGACGCTACCGTTAATTCGTTTGGCATTAAATTGTTGAATCTTTGTAGGGAGAATGATTGCTGTATTTTAAACGGCCGCTTAGATGATATCATTCTAATTACAAGAATAGACCAGTCTCAAGTGCAGTTGATTATATAGTAGTAAACCATGTAAGTGTACCCTTAGTCAAAAGTATGTCAGTTTTAGACATGACCGAATTCTCGGAATTGCCCCGTAACCCCTTAACGTTTTCTTTAAATTGTTTCAAACAATTTGTAACAGATAGTCAGAGCGTCTAATTTGAAAAGAAATCAAGGGGGATTCTTTTGACTTAAATCAGTTTCAGGAACCGCTGTCAAGCAATTCTTTACTTTGACAAATTATCCCAAGATTTGACTTCAAACAGTATTGGTATCAATGACTATATATCATCATTGACGACTCTCGTGCATGCTATTTCTTTATTATCCTTCGAGAAAAATGTCACTTTTGGAGGCCCGAAAAGAACACATAAAAACTTTTAAATCTCCATGGTTTAATACCGATTGAAAAGTAGTAAATGGTTTGTTTTACAAAGCTAAAAAGTGTCATGCTACTCAGCGAACTGAGTCAAATAAGTTGTCATTCTTACAAGCTCGTTCTCGAAATATTAAACTTTCTAATCTAAGTAAGTATGCTCCCCAACAGTTTTGGTCATAAGTTAGACAGTTTAAATCAAATTAAAAAGAGTCCTTGTAACGATGTTGGGTTGGAAGACTTTGTAAAGCATTTTTAGGATAGGGACTTTTCGCCCCTATCCCATTCCTAGCCTGCTTTCAAAAAGTCGAGTTACGGCTGCAACAAAGCTTCACAATTAAATTCCTCCGCGAAAATCGAGTTTTTATTGTTTATAACCAACTTTAACACTGATTTCATTGGTTCGACCGAATCACGAACAACAATCCGCTTGCATTAATTAATGAGTATAGTTCCAATGAGTGAAATACACTCTGACATATGATTGACCTCAATGTGAGTGTTGTTAGTTAATTTCAACATACACACGTCAACATGTAATCTAGTCCTAGATGTCAATTAAACTAGAAATGTCGTCTAAATAGGTTTTTGTCAATTAACCTTGTACGGGCCCTTTTCGTAGGTTCAATTAAACTGCAAATACATTACAAATACCATAACATGTTAACCCTTTCCTAAACACAGACGTGATTTGACGCATATAACCAGTCTTCTATAATCAATACTTTATGTGTTGTCTCTGTCTGTAAAGCTTGGAGGCATTATCCGGAGTCCGGTCGGCTGTCTGCTTGAATGTGCATTCATTTGTCCGTCCGTCATGAATTGCATTTATTGGTCAAAACGTTGTTTCTGTTTGGCAGATTCATTTTGAAGTGGTCACACTTATACCGTGTGATCAGGAGAATGGAAAAATACTAGGTACATAAATCTGGTCTGCTTATTTTAGTGATCTCCATGTTTCCTTATTTAGGTTAGCCATTTTCTCAATTAATTTCCATTGTATCCATTTAAAACTTGGTTTGTAGATAACTTAAAACCAACAGATGTGCAGTGCACCATTACCAAAACTTAAGCATGCTGTGTTTGGAGTGTGTATATTTTTTCTTTCCATTTTCTCACTTATTATATGACTTCCGCGTGCAACACATGCGTTCCGTGAAATGCTCTTGTTCGTTAATGAGTGCTTCTCCAAGCTTTGTACTTTGTCCGGAGCGACTAACTGTCTGTTCATCTATCCGTCCGTCTGTATGTTACGGTTTGCATTAATGGGTCAAAACTTTGTTTCTGTTTGGCAGATCCATTTCAAAGTCGTCACACTTATACATTGGGATGAGGAGACCGATGTAATATTTCGAACGAAAATCTGATCTGTTATTTTAGGTATGAACTCATTTTGTTCATATATTTCTTTGGTCATTGTCTCAATAGATGTTCAATGAATCAATATAATACTGTGTGTATAGGAAACTAATAAGCTACATATGTGCAGTGCACAAGAGACATAACTCTAGCATGCTTTCGATTGTCTTTCATTTATGAGCATGATTCCAATATACATTGTGGATCTTTAGTGTTTTCTGAACTGGAAATATTTTAATTAAGCTTCGCTGCTCAGTTTTTTGTCAATCTTTTGTCCTTCGTGATTTAATTTGTTTATACAAGATAAGGGTCAAACTTTGATAAATGAGGTATTGGTTATTGGCAGGCAATCTGTGTTGTTTCAAAAATATTTGGTTTGGTTTGTTTAAACGTCGATGATTTATTGTTTCAACAATGCATATGAACTATGCCATATATTTTCAACTTACATATGCCCCAATACCATCAGCGCTTTCAGCGCTTTGATTCTAATTGTTCTAGTTCATGCAATTTATACTTTTCCAATAAGGATATGCCTGATTACACTGTTCACGTGATGTACAATTAGGTATTGACCAGTAAGACAAACCCTTTACCACAGATGCAATTAAACATACTATTTAATCTCTGAAGAGGAACAAAAGTGCAGACTTGAAAAGAAAAACCATCGTGGCAGATTTCTTTTTGGACTCGAAAGATTTCATAGCACCATATTTGACCGTTTTGTTTAATAACATTTAAGAATCGGGTGTATACCCAGAATCTTTGTTAAACGGATATATTATTCCAATTTTTAAAAAAGTCGACCCATCTAACACATAGAATCATAGAGGTATCACTATTGTTAACATTATTTAAAAATTATTCTCACTGACAATATGCTTAATACATGGAGTGAAAGCGAACATATTCTGAACAATGTACAGTTTGGTTTTCGCGATGGTCGTTCTACATCGGATGCCATCCTTGTATTGCGCTCTCTTATACAAAGGGTTTTAAGTAAGAAACTAAAGTTATGGTGTGTTTTCATCGATTTTAAGAGAGCCTTTGACACTGTGCACAGAAATATATTGTGACATAAGCTCTTGAAAGCCGACATAAGCTGTAGAATGGTCAGCATGTTAAAATCCATAATTTCAAATGTTAAATCATCTGTTAAATTGAATATGAACATGAAACTTTCAGTTTGTTTGTGATGTTTCAATGGGACTCAAACAGGGTTATATAAAAAGCAAACACTTATATTCTATACATCAAGCTAAAAAAGCATATACAACATGAATATAAAATCCTTTAATTATTTTTACTTGATTTCGTTTCGTGAGTAAATTTTGTTTTGTAGGAGTGTGCTAAATATGTTATTATGAGGTTTAATAGTCAATATTAAATGGGTGTATGGACAAGAATGCAAATAATATAAGTTAAGTAAGGGAGACAATAATGTAACACAATACCGAAACTAGTAATAAACGGTTATCTTTAGCGAAAATATGTATAATGTAACATGATAAATATAATGATTATTATGTGTATGTAATAGAAAACAGTCACATTGATACATGTGTTAGATACAATTTATATGTATTTTGTAGATGGCTCAAAAGTTGGTACAATTATACATGTATTTTGTTGAGACCATAGTATTTTGTTGATGTCTAAGAAGTTGGCACATTTTATATTGTTTTGTTCATGTCATAAAAGCATACACATGGAAACATGATTTAAATATAAATAATGACATATTTTGTGGGAGAATATTCAGATTGATACTTGATTTATACATAAAAGCTTTGTATAAAAATTATTATGTTCTTGGTTGAAATCAAAATGTTCATTCATGTATAATTTATAGATAATGGCTTATGATGTTTGGTTGTAGTCATAGAATGATTTTATTATGAATGTTAATATATAGATTCTGCTTTATGTCTTAAAAAACGGGCACATTGATACATACTGGTACATGACCTAGATATAAGTGTTTAGATTTACTTTGTTTAACCTCGTAAAACCTGGTGCATTGATACATTACTACGATATAAATATGGTAAATATATTTGGTGGATGTCAATGAATACGCAGACTGATACATAATGTAGATATACATAATTATATATATATCTGTTTTAAATATACATTGTTTTATGTCATGAGAGGTATTACATTGCTGCAGAATTTTCAATATACAGGTGTTTGACATGTCATAGAAGGTGTACAGCTATGAATATTTACATTGACTTTGGTTATATCATGGAATATGTAAATTGATACAGGCTATATATTTTATGGATGCCATAGAATATGCAGATTGATACATTATTTAGTGACTAAGTGACTTAATGCTCAGTTTGATATGTGCTTTAGATGTAATTAAGCATCATGTATACATTTTATTAATGTCATATAATATATAGATTGATACATCAGATTAGAATGTTTTACATATATTTGGTTGATGACAATAAAGCTTGCACATTAATACATTATTTATTTAAAAAAAAAAACTTGCACATTAATACATTATCTATATCTAAACATGATTCAAATATAAATGATTTCATAGAAGCTATGCATTAATTTATTATATATAAATGTTTATATATATATGATGATGATGTCATAAAATATGCAGATTGAAACCTGATTTGGAAATAAATGTTTAGTACATTTTTTTTTCTTTTGATGTCACAGATAGTGCGCATTGATACATGGTTGATTTTTTTGTTAAGTGAACTTAAGCTTTAGTCATATTAATATAGTTATTTAACGTCATATTTAGAAAAAGTTTGAGAAGTATAAGTCTTTTTTAAAAAAAAAAAAAAAAAATTGATGTTAGATTTAGATTTTTGAAACATTGAATATTGGTAAATGCAGTCATATTTAGTGAAGTATGTTATAAGTAATATTTCAGAGAAACACTTAATGTCAACTTTATATTAAATGTGCTTTAATAATATCTTAAAAATGACAAAATGAAGTAGAACATTTTAAACTAGTTCAGTGCTTGCACATTTATGTTAAAACATTCAAATTAATCCAAATAATTGAAATATCAATCATGTAAATATGGTAAATATTTAGAATACATACAATTGCACTTTTATTATACAAGTGAAAACTGTTATATACTATATCCTGACAAATATAAATTTTATATGAAGGACACTAGTTAGAAATTAGAAATTACAATTATGCCATGAGTATCATTTTAATAATGGCGACGTACCTCTAGTTTTGTTTAAAGGATGATAAGTTCTTTAAGAGTTTTGTTGTATATACACACTCGTGCTATTGATACCTTTCTATTCTATCTACTCTTACTTTCACTGTCAACATTTGAAAAATTCATGGATAGAAGCTGGTTTAATATTTTTTTTTTATATTGTTTGATAAATGAGTATTAATGTATGTACTTTTAATGTAAAAGATCTCAGTGACTCATCTAAAAGAAAACAACTATTTCATTGGTTAAAATTAAATAAGTATTCTATTTGCCTTCTACAAGAAATACATTGCCAAGAACAAACTTACAATATTTGGGAAAAAGAATGGGGTGGTGATATTTTTCTAAGTGGAAATAGTAGTAACAGCACCGGGGTGGGCATCTTTGTCAACTCTGGTTTTACATACACGATTCTAGAACGTAATAATATAATAGAGGGTAGAATGCAATCTCTTAAAATACTTATAAATGACAAAGAAATACTATTTCTTAATATTTATGCACCAAATAATGCAACAGACAATTATAATTTTTTAACAAAAATTGAAGACTTCGTAATAGCAAATGATATTGAAACCATTGTAGTGGTGGATATTTTAACACAGTCATAAATGTAGACATTGACAAGAAGAACGGTAATATGAATAGTTATAAAAGAAACAGGGACAAAATTAATAATATATTACAAAATAATGATATAAATGATATATGGAGAATTTTAAATCCAAATATTAGACATTACACCTGGCATTCGAATACCAGGCCTACCATTTTTTGTAGACTTGATTATTTCTTGGTTTCAAGTAATTTGGTAAATATGATAACAAAATGTAAAATAACTACAGGCTTTCGTTCAGATCACTCTCTTGTTCTTTTTAATCTAATGAATGATAATCAACCTCGAGGGCCCGGGTTTTTTAAACTTAATAATAGCGTCATACTTGAACAAGATTATCAAAATAAAATTAAACAATCTATACAAGAAATAGCTGACATAAATAAAGATTGTAATCCAAATACATTATGGCAAATAATTAAAGGCACGATAAGAAATGAGTATATTAAATATACTTCATTAAAAAAAAAAAAAAAAAAAAAAAAAAAAATTGATTTCAAAAATGATATATATATTTTAGAAAAACAATTTATTGATAATCCAGATGATCAAACTTTAAAAGATAATATTAAAAATAAAAAGGATGAATTAAATCAAATAATTAAAACACAAACTAATGGAATTATTTTAAGAGCGAAAGCGGAATGGGTTGAAGGGGCCGAAAAAAATACGAAATACTTTAGTAATCTTGAGAAAAAAAGAGCTGAAAACAAAACCATCAATAGAATTTTAAATAATAATAATAATGAAATTACAAAGTCTGATGAAATTTTAAAAGAAACAAAACAATTTTACAAAACTTTATACAGTAAGGTAGATACCGAAAATAAAGATAATATAGACTTTTTTCCTGATGATAAAGAAAATATACTTGATGAAGATCAAAAACAGTCATGTGAAGCGCTTTTGCCTTAAAACAAATGAAAAATGTAAAATCACCAGGGTCTGATGGATTAACAACTGAATTTTTAAAAATATTTTGGAACACAATTAAATCTTTTTACATTAATTCTATAAATAATTCTTATGCGACTGGGATTTTAACAGACATGCAAAAACAAGGTGTAATTACTCTAATACCTAAAAAAGACAAAGATTTGACTTCTTTAAATAATTGGCGTCCGATAAGTTTATTGAACATCGACTATAAAATAACAACTAAAGCTATTGCGAACAGAATGAAAAAAGTCTTAAATACAATTATAAATGAAAGTCAAACTGGTTTTTTGAAAGGACGCTACATAGGTGAAAACATTCGTACTATTTTTGAAGTAATTGAAAATTTAAATGATAACAATAACCCTGGGCTGATATTTTTTGCAGATTTCCAGTAAGCCTTTGATAGTATTGACCATGATTTTATTTTTAAAGTACTTACTTACTTTAACTTTGGAACTTCTTTTATAAACTGGATAAAGCTATTTTATAATGATGCACAAAGTTGTGTTATAAATAATGGTCACATGTCGGATTTTTTTAAAGTTAATAGAGGAGTAAGACAAGGATGTCCTCTTTCTCCATACTTGTTTATTTTAACTATTGAAATATTATACAAATCAGTTAAAAAAGATACAAATATAAAAGGTATAAATATATACAATAGAGAGATAAAACATACGGCTTTTGCAGATGATGCCACTTTTATGATGGATGGGTCAATGAGTACTTTTAAAAACTTAATAAATAAAATAGATACGTTTGGTAAAATATCAGGACTTAAACTTAATTCAAATAAAACTATAATTATGCGCTCTGGTTCTTTAAAAAACTCAAATGAGACTTTTAATACAGGAAACAAATTCACCTGGACATCAGAAAATGCATCTACTCTAGGAATTACATTCTCAAATAACAAAAGAATGTATAATGAATATAATCTTATTCCCAAAATGAAAGAGTTTTGTAACTGCCTCAATAAATGGAAAAAATACCAATTATCTTTAATTGGCAAAATCACAGTTATCAAAACATTTGCCTTACCTAAACTTATATATCCACTTACGGTTTTAGAAAATCCACCACTGAATATTATAAATACTATTAAACAAAATCTGTTTGATTTTTTATGGGATAACAAACCAGACAAAATAAGTAGAAAAACAATTATACAAAACTATGACAAGGGAGGTTTGAAAATGATAGATATTGATCTTTTCATCAATTCAATAAAAGCAAGCTGGGTTAAAAGAATAACCAATAACAACAGCACAGGAGATTGGAAACATATTTATTTAAGTTTGCTTGAAAGAGTAGGAGGGAGTTTTATATTTGAATGTAATATTAAAACAAAGGACAAAAATAACACTTTGAAAATAAAATCAAACTTTTTACTAGATATAATACAGTCATGGTCAAAAATAAATTATAATAATAATGTTCAAAATATTAAGAATGAAGTTTTATGGAATAACTCTTATATAATAAACAATAACAAAACCATTTTTTACAAAACTTTATATGACAAAGGAATAACATATATTGATCAAGTTTTTGATAATAGGTTAAGACTGTTTTACACTTTCCAACATATAAAAACAGTTTACGCCTTAAACGCCTCAGATTTTTTAAAATATCATACACTCATTCAAAGTATTCCAGAACATTGGACAGCAAAACTTAAAATTGAAAACAATTTAAATAATAATACACAACAAACTCTTTTGACACAAATAAGTACTCAAAAGAGCCCAAACAAATACTTATATAATATACAGTTAAACAGGATAACAAATAGTCTAGTTATTAAACCCCATATCAAATGGGAACAAGAAACAAATAACATTAACTGGAATATTGTACATACAATACCATTCAGATCTCTTATCAACACTAAATTAAGAGCATTTCAATATAAATACATTATGAGGATAGTTCCAAATAATAACTTTTTATTTAAATGTAACATTACCAGTACACGATTATGTGATTTCTGTAATATGTTTAATGAATCAAACAAACATCTTTTTGGGGAATGTCAATGGTCCAGGAGCTTCTGGACAGAATTACAAGTATTTTTAAATGTTAAACAAATAGATATTAAATTAAATTATGAAATAGTCTCATTTGGATATATTGACCAGAGTAGCTACTCGACATTAATAAATTGCATATTGATAGTTGCAAAATATTTTATCTTTAAAAACAAATATGAAAAAAATTGTCCAAGCTTTTATAATTTCAAAAAATATTTAAAATATCACGAATCCATAGAAAGACTGATTGCACTTGCTAAAGACAAACTCCAAGAGCATGATAGGAAATGGAACCAGCTTCAACTTCAACTTTAATAAGTTTGATGCACTGTGATTACTATTTTAAAAGACAGTGTTCAGTAAACTCTCTCTCTTTTTTTCTTTTTATTGTCTACTTCTATCTTCTTCTTCTCTTTTTCATATCTCGTCTGTCCTAATTTCCTCCAAAATTTATTTCCCAGAATACATTTATTAATTATGTGCTCATATACGAAATACTATTTGCACTGAATTCTGTAAATATATATATGTTTGTAGCAAAATTGTATGTACTTAAAATGTATTATGGAAATAATTTCTTTTAAAAAAAACCCAACATATTCTGAACAATGTACAGTTTGGTTTTCGCGATGGTCGTTCTACATCGGATGCCACCCTTGTATTGCGCTCTCTTATACAAAGGGTTTTAAGTAAGAAACTAAAGTTATGGTGAGTTTTCATCGATTTTAAGAGAGCCTTTGACACTGTGCACAGAAATATATTGTGACATAAGCTCTTGAAAGCCGACATAAGCTGTAGAATGGTCAGCATGTTAAAATCCATAATTTCAAATGTTAAATCATCTGTTAAATTGAATATGAACATGAAACTTTCAGTTTTTTGTGATGTTTCAATGGGACTCAAACAGGGTGAGCCATTGTCACCTTTGTTACTCATACACTTTATTAATGATATTGTGGACTCGATTGACTTGAATCATTTGGACGAAAATGACTCGAACATTCTTTCGATATTGTGTCATTTACAACAAACCCAAAAACCCTTCATCTTCAAATAGATAACGTTTATAGTTATTCGTCAAAATGGGGTCTGAAAATTAACAAATCTTAAACAAAAGTCTATTGACGCCGATGAAATTGAAATAGTTAATAATTTGTCGGAATAGAGGTACAAATGTTTTAACATCATAATTATCTGGAGAATTGTATACGTAAGAGAAGCCATATCCACCAAGAAGGGTTATAACACCATAAGCCCAATGTTTAACACCATTAACAGTACATTGAAACAGTGCGTTTTGATATGTTCTTTTCAAAGTTATAGTATATATCTGCATCAGTTTAAACAAGTATTTAATAACATGTATATATCTACTGACAAACAGTGGATATCTTCCAAGCTCGCCTTAAAATTGCGGCATTACTTGGCACTCTTTTTTACTCCAAATATACTTTTACAAAATTTGAGGTGTACTCTTTCAAGATCTTTCGATTTTGTAAACCCCCAGACTGGACAAGCATAATTCAAAATAGAACCCACAAATGAATCAAATAATTGAAAAATATGCGAGACAATGGGGTTTTCAATACAACACTGACAAAACTGTTGCAATCACATTCGATGCACATCCAATAAAAAGACGCACCTAATTTCCTGTTGAATGGCAAAGCAGTCAAAACCTGCGAGTCTGTTGTTCATTTGGGAACTACACTGACCAGCATCCGAAAAAATGCAAACTCTATCAAAACAGATATTCAAAAGGGGAGAGCAGCTTACTACGCATATACCAGTGTAGGGTTAAGACCAAAGGGAGAAAACCCCGTCATCTCCTGTAACTTATACAAAAACGTAGTCATACCGACATTACTTTACGGGTGCGAAACTTGGCCAAATATGAACAATCAGGATGTAGGACAAATAAAGGAGTTCCAGCACTCCATATTGAAAAGTATTCAAGGGCACCCTAACAGAACCAGGTCGCATATAACAGACTCCATGCTAGGCATAAATCCATAGACCTCAGTCATTCATATTCGAAATTTAATATTTTTACAACAGATGATCTCCTGTTCACCAAGCTCTATTGTTAAAGCTATATTCTTATTCACGTTGTACATGCATACTATAAAACCAACCCACGTTCGAGGTTTTGTGCCAGATATATACTGCCTATTAAGAAAATATAACATTACCAACTTCATACAAATATACATCATGTGTAACAAAACTTTCCCCAGTAAAACATCATGGAAAAACACCATCCGTAATGTTATCAAAACGCATAAAGACCAATCAATGACGAATCAATTTAAGCAAGAAAGAGATTACGCGCGTTTCCGCATAATTCATCCCCCATGAAAGATAGCGACTGTCTGGAATATAGCATCCACAACCGATGAAATACTCTCTGCATATATTGTGTCAAAAGTATGGGCCCGAACCCCAAGTAACCTCGAACACAGCATGTCCGCCCTGTGACCAAGTCACTCATTAGGACTGTGTAAGTAATTACGTAGCATCCTGTCATGCCACATGCTCCTTATTATCGCATTCCTTGATTCAGTCAAACAACTGAACGGCGATTTGTTATATAACGTGCTCATCAGTGACATCGATGATGAGTATGTCTTCAGAAAGGTTCTTGGAATGCACCCTAACACATATATTCATTGTACCCAAGATTTTTACAGGTTATGCCACTCATATGTCGCAGCTGTTTGCAGGCATGTTGGCCTGTTGGACAGATATCCTTAAATGTCAGTACAAATTATTATACATAAGAGAAGCATTTGATCGGATACCTACATCGTATCCGATCAAATGTTTACTCTTATAACCAAGAAAATAATATGTCATGTGTGAATTCGTGAAAGAGTGAATGGGTATTTAGGCGTATGAGTGTGTGAGTGAATGAAGAATGTGAGCTTGAATGCAATTAATATGTTATATTCATAACTTGTATTTATTTGTATGTAAAGAAATCTCCAAATACATGGAGGAATAAAAGGAAACAAACAAGTACAAACGAACTTGTATAATTAAAAACAACATTCAAATAATTCATAATTTTGTATTTTTGACCAACAGCCGGAACTCCGGCTACTCCGGCTGTATAAACCAGCCGGAACAGCTGGTACTCCGTCTACACCGACTGTATTTAACAGCCGGAAGTCCAGCTACGTCGGCTATATTAACCAGTCGGAACAGCCGAAACTCCGACTGTATTAACCAGCCGGAACAGGCGTAACTGTTTTAAGTTCTGTTTTCCCACTGTGTGAAATCCCGCCCCATATCATTACACCTACACCACCATAACGATCACGCTGGGTCTAGCCGTTCACCCTTTCGTCTCCATACACGAGTCCTGCCATCTGCACCTTGTTGATTTAACTTCGATTCATCTGTGAAGACGATCCGGTTCCAATGCCTTCTAGTCCAGCCAACATGTTGGCGAGCCCAATTTAGACGTGCAGTCACCGGAATGCCCACGTAAGGGCGACGAGCACGAAGTCGCGCGGCCTTCAGGCGATTACGGGCCGTGAAAACCAAAATTCTGGTTACTGTGGCAGTTCTAAGTCGCCCGTTACTTGGAATCGTGCTTGCAGACGAAAAACAGTCCGTTCATGAACACCAAAACGACGTGCGACGTCAGCTGCACGTACCCCATTTTCCAATAATCCTAAAGCTATATTTCTGTTATCTGAAGATAAGCTTGGGCGACGTCCCATGATTATTTTCGATATTTTATTTCCAGATTATTTAAATGTGACCACTACACTATTCATTTGGAACAATTGCCGACAAACTGACCATCCAAATTTACCTGTGCACGTGTAGCACGTGCTTTACGAAAAATAACAAAAACAATTTATTACAGTGGTTCTGGTGTATATGTGATAACTAGGTCAATCGCATGCTGTATACAAGTATTTAATTTAAAACTTTCAAAATTGATTAATTTGGACCAAAATGAAAATACTGACTAAACTTGTATCTTTGTAAATGTTTTGATAAAGTCATGTCATATCCCATCTGCCGTCACTAGGTTAATCACTCTATGCCTATGAGAGCGTTGTTGAAGATGGCTAGAATGGTGTGCTTCAGCTAAACAGGTTCAGGGTCTGTCAGGGACAATTGATAAACTTCCTAAGGCAATTATGTGCAGTCAGATTAAAGAGACTGCCAAAGCAAATGAAATGATGATAGTAATCAAAAGAAGTTGAAATGAACAATGTCAATTGTTCAAGTCTTCATTTTCCAAGTGCAGTGTGACAAGGGCTAAACAATTTAGAGATGAAACGATTCAAGCATGCCTCAATAGCAGGGGACTGGTCATTGCCCGCTGGGAGACAAGACGAGCCGGCCGGGAAGACAAGGTAGAAGGGAAGTAACACTGGTAACTTGTCTCTGCTCACTGGGGGACAACAAGACGAGCCGGTGGCAGATGATACAGTTCTAGGGGATACTGACCTGGGAAAGCAGAAACCTAAGACACGGTAGAAGGGAAGTAACTCTGGTAACTTGTTGGGGATGACACATTTCTAGGAAATACTGACCTGGGAAAGGATTGAGGTAATGTTTATCCTGGCTATAAAGAACCACAGAGACAGTTAGCAAGATGGTTAGAAGAATTATCACAGTACAATATGATTCTTAAATACGGACCTGGGAAGGTGCATTGGAAAGTGAAAGCATTATCAAGGAAGCCTATGGCAGAGATATGCTCGCACTATTCTAGTCATGTAAGGATTGATGAATTACCCTGTGGCTATACTTATTGTAAGCGAGTAGAGACTCGGTGGGCCACTTTTTCGCGAGAAGTAGATGATGCGATTTCAGCGGCCGCTCCAAAGTCGATGCGGTTCAATGGAGGCTTGGGTTTGGATCAACGCTGCGCGTTGGGGGACAAAACGACGCGCCGACGAGCAGTTGAGACAGACTCAAGATGCCCTGGAGTAAGCACGCTGGGGGACAAAAAGACGTGTGGAACACTCAAAACCGTTAGAAGAATTACAGGACCACTCTACGCCCCACGCGTTGGGGAAAAAAGACGAGCCGGCTGGGGTGCGCTGAGTGTCCTGGGACCAAATTGAAGGGGATGATAGTAAGACCAGTGGACGATCATTTCCCACTGAGTTGTGGTTAAGGCTTACTCCGATGAGCTAACCATGGACACGTTACAAAGGATATATAGTGCAAAGGCGGGATACGATAACATATTGGCAAGCAAATATTTTAGAAGAATTGCAGTACCCGTGAGAGTTCGGGGAAAAACATCAGAGTACCTGTTTGAGACCATCGTATTAACCCTTATTCTGATGCAGACGATTTTACTCGATGTACTGCCGTCCCACTTATGATTATTATTTTCGAATTTTCAGATGTAACAATCCGTTCGTTGCTGCAACAATCAGGTCACCAATTACTCCTTTACAACACACAACAAATCTGCAGCAGACGACTTCGAACACATATGGGCATACATATAAAAACAGTTTAATTATTGAATAGAGTTAAAACATTGTAATAAAGGAGAAATTGCTCATGATTGCACATTTAGAGAGTGACTAATGTGATTTCATATCGGTGAAGTATTTTTCTTAAAGTCTTGTATTATCTATTATATTTTATTATCTAGTATCTATTGTATTGTTACATTTCTTAACCCTAGGCGAAGAAAATATTCATTAATACCATACCCCTGATAAAATAGTATTTATTTTTACAAGAAAGTTATTCTAACTCGTGAGTTACATTGTCTTGTAGAGTAAGTTGTCGCTTTTCATTGTAGAACTTCTTGTCATTTTTTGCTTACATATGTAAACATATTTGCTCTGATTTGTTCCTATCCACATTTCCTAGCCATGATCTGTTCATACCATGCACACATTTCGTCATCCCATCTGTACCGGACTGACATCACTCTAAAATCAACTTCCAGCAGTACTTTCAGTACTTTTATTCATTCAGGTATTTAGGCATCTGGTTTAAATCCAAACACATATAGATGCATACACTGTTTAATTACATACATAAATATGCCTCTTTTTTAAAAGGTAGTAGTAGCTTCCATCCTTGGCACTCACGGTTGTGGGATAGCATTACAACTGGCGTGCTAGCTGGTGCAATCAGGGGTGTAGCTTGGCAATACTAAATGTGTAGGCCGTCTCGTGCGAAAATCAACATTGTGGACTCTGCGTAAAGTATCGACCCGGATCAGCCAATTACATGCCACACAGGCGTACCCGGATAGACACTTTTCGCCTCCTGTGGATTTTCTGTTTCAGGAATCACTACTCTATCTATCCCCCCTTAGGCGGAAAGTGTCTGGCGGATCAGTCTGCGCGGACAGCGCAGGCTGGTCTGGTCGATACCTTACGCAGATGTGTATCGCCGCAGCTGCATTTTGGGGCATTTTTAGAAAGAAAATGTGTAGGCACGTGCCTACAGTGCCTAAAGGGAGCTACGCCCCTGGCAATAAAAGCTGTGGAGCAGTACTGGTATGAACCCAGAAACGCCATGGTATGATTTTAATACTTTTGAAAGCGGCATAAAACAACATACAAACAAACATGAAATAACAATTCAATATGTTAACATATGGTTAACTTGTTTCTACCGTTAAATAGCTAATTTTCAGGACGTTTGAAAACCTTTAACTCTGCGTGAAAGATTCAATAAAAATATCCACTAATACTATTGTTAGTGTTTTATGTAATTAGACTATTAGACTAAACGTCCGTAGTATATTTTTGATGAATAACCAAAACAAAATAGAGCAATCAGTGATTTTCATTTCGTGGACATTTAATATTTATTTGATGAAACGACCGTAATGAAGTTGCAAAATAAAGAAATTGAATTGTTATTATTGTGTCCAAATTGGCAGGTTAGGCCCAACAGAAGATAATTAAAAAAACAAAACACTTAAAAACTTTAACTCTGTTAATGGTGTCCTAAATATAGTTCTTATTTAAGCAATGATGACTGTAGAATGTACTCGTTTAATATAATAATTGGGAGCGTCTTATGAATTTAAATGAATATCTTGCTATTGCTTTGCCATTATGTTCTCCTTGTTGTAAATATATATTTCTGAAGCGGAATACACGTGGTTAATACTATTATAGATGGTATTTGAGAAAGGGATTGGACAGCTTTTGCTTTCTGTACTTTTTCTCTCTGTACATGCTTTATTTTTATTTGTTTGGCTTGTCCAAACAAATTTAGAGATAGCTTTCTGAAGCCATACGTCTTATGGAAAAGTCCTTAAATTTCATACGCCCTGAAAGCAGTACTCAATACTTGCTCTTACTTTTCAAATGTATCACGATCTTTGAAAGAATTATATATTTATATCGTCTGTGTTTTCTTATTTGGTTCTGCTATTCAAAGAGAATTCGGAAATGAAATGTAATTGTGTATTTAAGAAAAATGACGCGAAGTAATAGCAAAGGTCAAATAAGTAAATTAGCCAACAGGATCTATTTTTTACCAATTCACACCTATATAAACCTACGCCTAAATATAGTACCACATTTATAAACCTATATAATGTAAATCAAATCTGATGAAATTCCAACTTTATTATGGAATTATAAATATTTCAGTTACGATTTTTATCCGAACATGCTAATAATATGTTCGTTTGCAGGAATGGTATAACCAGTAAGATTTCATACGCCGTGAACCAAATACTTGATCACGCATTGAAATGCAGAGAAAATACCCCGAATTGAAAATATTCTGTGTGTCGTATCACGCAAATAAATACAGATTAACAATTAAACGTCAGTTTCCGTGCGTCGTTAAATGAAATAAAAATGAAAGTGACGCAGTTGCAGAGAAACCGTGATCTTCGGTTAGGCCTTATTCACCGTGGTAGAATTTCCCATAGCACCGGTTGTTAGGAATTATTGCGTCATCTGGACAGATTTGGTCTATCTTTTTGTTGCAATGGCACAAAATGCCGTCTCACAACCATAATAAAACCTGGTTCTTTTTTCAAGTTTTTCATATTAAATGAAACGGAATAGACAGTGGATATCCCGTAGTCGGTTATGACCAATTAAAGGTATGTATTTACAGTATTGTTGAAATGGCATGTTGTCTTTTCGTCTCAAGTATACTTCGCTATGTTTCTCTCATATATCTAAAACGCAATATAGTAGGTCTGTGTGATTTATCATATGCACACTATTTGATTTTTATTTCATCGTCCTACTTAGTCCTTCAAAAAAAGACATCGCGTATGCTCATTTTTCATTTTGTTATTATCCTGCATACGCGACCAATAATGACAGATGATAAAACGAGAAACCGCAAGTCTAAATTACGTCCTACTAAGGAATTATTCCGGAGACCTGAAGTTTAACACTGTCCAAAACTTGCAGAAGCATCTGTAGTAGACGAGTTAACTCCCAATGTTTAAACTGTAGTGTTAACATTAGACATAGATAAAGCTAAGAGGTCATATTCATAACACTCGTCTACCATCAGTTTCCTCACCGGAATGGGAAATCCCTACCAAAAAACGACGGTCATCTTCCGAATCCATTATTTCTAATGAGTTTTCAGTTTCCAATCGATTTGATTGTTTGGACACTTGTGAAATTGAAAGTGATAGTGACAGTGATAGCGACAGTGACAGTGATAGTGCTAACGCCTGTGAAAATGGTAGTGATAAGCATAATAACGGATATACCCACATGAAACCAAACACAACCGGCCGCTTTATGAACAACGAAGAAGTTTTCGAAAATTTACTTTCTACAGAGACTACATTAAAAACAATTCCTCGGGGACAAAAGGATAACTCATATGTTATTATTGAACATAGTCCAACAGACAAGCGAAATGATTTTCCGGACGATTGCGGGGTGTGGAATTCGGCCACGGGTACCACAGTAAATCAAGACTTCCTTTTGACATCGAGTAACAAATTGAAATGCGTATACAAGAGAGACGGAACATACTGCACAAAACAAATGATAAACAAGAAATTAAGTTACACGCCAATCGAGCTACAGCCTACAAATGTCGTTACTATTCATAGATACTATACGAAACTGAAAGGAGACGATCAATTTAAAAAGAGAATAACTACAGTAGTTAAGGCGCCAGAAAGTTTGTTGGAAGTTAAATACCGTGCACTAATCGAGTATTGTGGTGTAAGGCAAGAGAAGAAGAACCAACCACATGGGAATTCAAAATCAGCGAAAGGTTACAAACGAACGAACCCACAGATTTTAAACGAGGCGTTGAAATTGATTGGCACTAAAAAGGCGACAGATGTGGTGACCGATATGGCACTCGAAGACAGTATAAATGCACCGAGATCAAGCCGCCAACTGCAAGATAAGATATATCGTGAAAAACGTAAAGTCAGTAAGCAACCAACCAACCACAACGTAGCGGATGAAGTTTTAACTGTAATGGGCCAAATCCACGATCACCCATATGTGCAAGAAATGGTCCTTACAAAAGGAAAACAACCTGTTACAATTTTATATAGTGAGGACCAAATGTCCGATTTTAGGAGGAACTGTGTTGGTTACAATAGTAGTGTTATTGGAGTAGATCGTACGTTTAGGGAAGGTGTTTGTTACAACAATGACATATAAAAATAGATGTGTTACAAATAGGAAAACAGGACAGTATCCTGTATTTTTAGGTCCTGTATGCTTGCACTGGGACGCGGAACAATCCACATATTACAAATTCTTCTCGCATGTAAAAGACATAATAGGTAGTGAAATTACAATAGGGACAGACGACGAGAAAGCAATAAGAAATGCTCTCAAGAGTAATTTTGCGAATGCCCAGTTTATATTATGTACAAAACATCTTAAGGATAATATCAAACATAATTTGCAGAAACATGGCTGTGAAGAGAAAGACAGGCAAAGGATTTTATCTTTAATTTTCAGTGACAATGATGGTCTTGTACATAGTGACAATGATTGGGATTTTGACCAGAGGGAAGACGACCTGTCTGTTTTCTTTGTAAAATTCCCCAAATTTAAAATCTATTATGATAAATATCTAGTAAAAAAATTAAAAGAATTTGTATATATTCCTTTAAGAGAAAGACACATTACCAAATTGTGGACGAACAATAATGCCGAGTCAATTAATAACAGGCTAAAACAAGTAGCAGAATGGAAACAGCATCCGATCCCTGAGCTTGTGGACCGTCTACATACTGTCTCCAAAGCTCAGATGTTGGATTTGCGACGGGCACTGTATGGTAGTGGCAATTACGAGATTCACAGATCTTTGGCATCTTTTTTAATTGATGAAAACATTTGGGAGGAGAAAACAAAAGACGAAAAACTTAGTCATTTCAAAAAGTTTCTTAAAACAACTGCAGTATCTGATCTTCAAAATTCAAAATTTGTCCACGCTATTGGGGGCACTTTCAAAGTATTTAAGCCAAAAAGCAGTGCAGGTCGAAAACCAGGACAAAGAAAAAGACCTAAAGTAGAAAGGGCATCTGAAATAAAACATCGATGATTTTTTTCTGCTTTTTGTCTTTTCTACATGCCATTTCAAAGCTTACAATCCTTACAGATGATACTTGATTTTTTAAAATAGTTTTTAATTTTATTAAGGTTTCTTGTGTCTTCTTTATTTTTATATAAATATATCCTTTGCCTGTCTTTTTATATATATATATATATATATTATCGTTATACATGTACCATTGAACAAATATGACAAAAGTACAAATAAATTATGATTGCACATTCCAAGTATTGTGTTTTTTTCCTTTTCTTGCCGTAATTAATTGTGATTTTCAGATGCATCATCAGTCATAAAAGTTCATCAATTCACAAATCGGAGGGTATTTCATTGCAATTTGTTTTCCTCAAATCCCGGTTATATATCACTTTTAATACAAAATACAGTGGATACATCTAAATATTTGTAGCATTCTTCGACCCATTCTTAATTATTCTATTCATGTGAAAATCAATTTTTAACAATACAATACGTAGTAAAATATGTATCAACGCGCATTGAGTGATTGTCACTGATGTAAGTATTTCGTATGAAAAACCGTTTATCTGCCGAATAAAGTACGTACCAATGAATAAAAGTCGTTTTACAGGAGATACATCTATATATTTGTAGCCTACTTCATTTTTTAACACCACTCGCATTGAGTGATTATCACTGATAAGTATTTCGTATGAACAACCGTTTATCTGCCGAATCAAATAGGTACGAATGAAATAGGTAACGAATAAAAAAAGTTAAAAAAGTCAATAATAATGTATGGTAAATCTTTTATTAAAGACAATCTCTAAAGATAAAGCAACAATTAACTCAAACACACTAAAATCAAGCGTATTTATAGCTAGTTTTCGATAGTATGTGGTAGTATTGGGTAGTATGTGGTGGTATTGGGTAGTATTGGGTAGTATTGGGTAAATCGTGCCACCCGCCTATTTATGTTTTCTATTGTTACATGCATGGGTGTATTTGCAAATTATTTCATACGCTAGTGTCAGTTATTTCAAAGCCGGCCTTGTAACCAACAATAAGTTATAGATTAATGTATTCGAATCATATTACATATGTTTGCAAAATTTATTGCAAAATATTTAGTGGTATTGCAAATAGTGTACATGATAACAAATATTAGTTTAGTTTAAAAGGTCTTATGTTTGACAAAGGTGTTTACAGATTGGCGTGTAATTGTTTCTCAGCATGCCTTTAAAGTTTAAGTAAATCTTGCCTGATGAAATTGCTTTTGTAAACAAAGATTCAAACATGCCTCAAAATAGACTTTTTACATCAATTATATAAAATAAAATTAACACATGAAAAGTGAAATTTCCTATTTGTCCCTGAATTAACCTTTAATTGTCCATGCATTTGTCACTTAAATGATGACAATTTTAATTTTGTTTAACAGGACATATAACAAAACCTTTCATCTAAGCGTGGATTGCTCTTTCCTGATATCAACCAACTTGGTTGTGATGTGAACATGGGTGAAGCTGGAAACCAACCATACTTTTTACAAGAATGGACCTGGAAGGAATGTGAGCTGTTGCTTCTATAAGAGCATGAATCTAAGATTTTTTCTAAGGTAACATTGTCGCTTGATTTAATTTATTTTTCTTGTAATTTTATAATATTCAGAAACATGACATTGTAGTTGTATGTCACTGATTTGTTAAATTTAAGATCACTTTATTCTCGGTTTTGAAAAAAATATATTGCAGTTGTAAACAACACATTGTTTTGATAATAATTTCAAATATGATTTTTGATGAGTTAATATATGTTTCACAGTGTGTGTGATCAGACATTGTCCTGTCCGACAGTATTTTATATTAGCTTGACTTTTCGAATAAAAGGCTAGCTATCCTACTCACCTCGGCGTTGGCTTTGCATCACACATTGGTTAAGAGATATTGCGCACTAAAAGGTCGAGCGCACTGTCTTACAGACAGCTCTTGTTATAAGAGGACACAGAACAGAACAGAACAGAACAGAACACAAATTTTATTTGGACTTAAACAAGATGTTTCTCGTCCATACATGATTACCAGTTATTTTCAGGTCATAATAATAAGAACATCTATATTACATTAAATTATACACAAATATATAAATACACACTGATCCATAAATTACAGATTTAGTCTGTCTTATCTTCAAAAAAGTTGTAATCTCAAATCCATATTATTAACCCTTTCCCTAATATGGACACTTGCTGACACCTCTGCAGGGATGATTTTGAAAGCATTGTGAAAAAAGGACAAAATGTTCAAAACAAGCAATGTCTCCTTTTGGCACAATATTTACAACTTTTTTCAATACCTTCATGTTATAGAGATTTTCTATAACCTGCAGGGAGTATATGGTATAAAGTTAAAAACAATTATTTGTTATAATTTATTTACAATTACTCCAAGCCGAGCTCCGGTAGCTCTGTTGGTAGAGACGCCGCAACACGCGGGCTGTCAATCTACGGGTTGTGAGTTTGAATCCCAGCTCGATCATCATTCTTTCCTACGTTTGACAAAAGTCACTGTGACAAGCGTCATTCTTCTTTCACCAATGGCCTTAAAGTATATGTGGAAAAGTAACCAGTTGCTTAGAAAGTATGTTGTGTGGAGTACTGTTGAGAGACAGCTAGGAAACATAAGCGCAGTTGAACTGGCCGCCGTGATATGAGTGATTATGACTGAGCAATTATTGAAACAGCGACTACTGCGTAAGCCCCAATCAATCAATCATTAACTCCAAAAGTATTTTATGTAAATAATGAAATCAGTCTTTTTATGACATTTCCATTCCATACCAAATCAAACTCTCTTTTCTCCTTGTTTGATTTAATTTAAATCTTTCCCACATACAACAAATATGTAGCAGACAAGTTTGAAAGCCAAAATTCAAAATTGGTCAAATTAGCCAAGTCTGTTCTCTTTAGTTGAACATTTGTCATTTCGTCTTTTCAAAACTTGATGTCAATGTGTGTTGCCATAATGTATGGTCAATCAGTCAAACTACCTAAGGCACTTTAATAATATTGCCTTGAATTATCCAAAATAGCGTGTCTGCTCTCTTCGTCAAACAGTTTTCTTCCGATCTACACCAAACATGTTTGTGACCATAATTTCTGGGCCTAGTTTGATAATCAGCCAAATAAATCAATGCGTCTTTTGAAATTAGCCATATACCTTGTCTGGTCTTAAACTTCAGCAGTTCTTATCCAATTTGCATCAAACTTTATGTGAATGTTTATAGGCAATAAAACCTCGTTTGCAACAAAAAGTAGACAAATATATTTAGACGTTCCAGAGTTATGCTTCCCTCACTGGTGTATTTTATGATATTTTCTTATTTGGCTCTCTTGTTTGTCTTTTCAGGAAACATGTTTCGGTATGTCAAATGTTGAGTGACACAATCCTACAGAAGTTTGGCTGGCACTCAAGCACAGCAATAATTACTTACCATAAACAAGTGTTAGGTCTGAGCAAGAATCTTTTGATAAGGAAATTAAAGGAAAATAGGCTCTATGAAAAAGTGTTTGATATGTTTTGGCATCAATTGTGATTTAAATTTAAATTTAGATGTTTAAGACATATGGAGTATTGGACAGGGAACGTTTTTGTAAAGTTTTATTGAAAACTAACATTTTTCTTTTATGGATATGAAGTTCAAAGAACATGGTGAATAGATGATTACCAACACAAACATGGTGTAACAAAATGGACAAGCAACAGACAGGAAAATATCACAATCAGCCTTCTTAACTAGATTTAAGAACACATTAAATTGGAATATATTGGAGAAATAAACCCTTTATTTTCTCCTTTTATCATGAAAACTCCTTCTTGAGAGATTTCACATTTTTTTTCCATGATGTTTTGAACAATATGACTTTAAAATATTCCTAAGTTACAGTTTAAAATTGATGTTCATGTCTCTCTGAAACATTTGAACATTGCTCGTATGAAAATGACTTTGGATGCCACTGCAGCAGGCAGCGAGTAGGTGACTTCTATAAATCAGATAAAAAGGAGAATATAAATACATGTATAACTTTTCTCTTTTTCCTCAATGTTTCCTCTACATGATTTCAATTACTCATTCATTTTGATAGCTGTTGCATTTTTCCACAGATGGTGCTACTTAAGATACTCTCATTATTCTATGGTTCTTAATAGAAGAAATCTAATTTATATGAAAAGGCAATGCAGATGCCTTAACATCTTTTTAATAAATAAATAGTTGTATGTTGAGTACTGGTGCGGGACAACAAAGTATCACATTTTGAGGGGTATTTGCGGCTATCATATGAACTGAATAATACTATATAAATAGCAATCAATGAATAAAATATCAAGTGAAAATCTTGTGAAGTCAATTACAAACTTGCTTCAAAGTGTCTTTGCCTTATTAGAGGAATTGTCTTTTCACCAGTCACTATTTTTCTGCTTTAATAATTGTTTATTTTGATACAGAAAATTGGAAGAATACATGTTTACTAAATATAAATAAAATTGGAAGAATACATGTTTAAGAAATACAAATAAATGTTTATTATCATTTTATGCTTTTGCTGTTACATTTTTTTAAATCACCTGAGCATAAGGCTCAAGTTGATTTATTATAATCACTCTCTGACTGTTGTCTGTCTGTTGTCAAAATTTACCTTCAATGGAATCTCTTTGTAAACGAAATGACAAATTTCAACCAATCTTAACGGGAATGTTCCTTTTGTAGTCCTCTTTCAGAATTGTTTAAAGTTGTAAAATTCAAAGCTGAACTTTGGTTGCTATGGCATCAGAAAAAGAAAATGCCTGTGAATTAACTTGTCTGATTCTAAGATAAAAGGTTCCTTTAGAGGCCCTTTCAACAATTTATTCAAATTATATTGATTTCTTGAAAAACATGGCTGCAGGTTGTCATAAAAAATAAACAAAATGACAAATGATAATACTTGTGGGATTTCAAGATAGTGGGATTTCAAGATAGTGTAACGTGCCGGGCTTAAGACGCGGAAGATCCCTTCAGCGAAAAGTATACTCAACCCTGAAGGGGTCCACTTGTCTTATATATCTAACCCCAAACTCCATCACTTCGAAACGATGATGTAAATTTGCATATCAAATGCAACGTATACCGAACGTTTTCGTTACAATAGTTTAGCAGAATGTTCCTTTTGTGGGAGGAATCCGCTGTGGTCGAGTGGTTAGCGTCGGGGATTTCGAAACCGGATGTCCCCAGTCGCGGCACTACGGTCATGGTGGAGTGCCCTTGGGCAAGGCACATTTTCTAGCCTAGTACTGGTTTGTTTACCCAGGGATCATGAATAATTAAATTTAATTGCGCGCTAAATGACCTTAGCTGTCGATGCGCCATAAACAATATACATTCATTCCTTGTGTGGGCCTCTATATAATCTGTTCAATCATTATGAAATGGTTCCCTAAACACAGCAACCAGGTGTAGTATAAAACAAAAGGGCAATGATGACCCTGGATTTTTGACCAATCAACATGGCTTTTAGGAAGGTTTTTTAAGTTTTCACTCAAGCCATATAAGGCAAATAGACTGGCGGCCATGTTTCTTCACAATATTTATTTCGGAGGAGAAGATTTTTAGTTTACCTATGCACAAAGTGTTTCAAGATGAGCTATTGTGATCACATTTTGTCCGGCATCCGTCTGTTGTGTATCGACAACAATTGCCTTTGTTAACACTCTACAGGCTACATTTTGCATCCGATCCTCATTAAAGTTTATTAGAACATTCGTCTCCATCAAATCTTGGACGAGTTAGAAACTTTGCCATATGATGTCAAAAACTAGGTCACATTGAAGGAATCTTGTTAACACAATTTTAACTTCAGCTTGTTGAAACTTTATCAGAATGTATGTCTTTATGATATGTAGGTCAAATTTGAATATGGGTCGTGTTGGGTAAACAAGTAGGTAAATAGGTCAAAATGAAGGAAATTATTGTTAACTAGAGCCTAGAGGCCGCAATTTTTGCTTCAGCAGTCAGAATGTATGTCTGAATGATATCTAGGTCAAGTTCGAATATGGGTCATATTGGGCCAGACACAAGGTCTTTATGCCAATTTGAAGGACAATATTGTACGAACTTCTTAGGCTGCATTTTGTTTTTGAGCAAGTTGAAACTTTATCTGAATGTTTGTCTTTAGGTATATCATTTTAAATCTCTGATGGAATAATTATCTTGATGTGTTTTGCATTAGAATCACATTTCAGTATTCAGGCCATTATGGCCCTGTTGTTTAAGTGTCCGCTATAGCCATATAAGGAAAAAAAGCACCGTACCCTTGTCTTTTAACCAATCAACAAGGCTTGAAGGCATCTGATAGAGGGTCACCCAAGGAACACTTCTAAAAAATAATTTGAAAAGCGTCCAAACAGTTTGAGAAAAGAAGAATTTTAAAGTTCTTTAGCTCACCTGTGCACGAAGTGCTCAAGATAGGCTATTGTGATCACATTTTGTCCGGCGTCCGCGTTGTGAGTCGCCAACACTTACCTTATAAACACTCTATAGGCTACATTTTGCATCCGATCTTCATGAAAGTTAATTAGAACATTCATCTCCATCAAATCTTGGACAAGATCGAAACTGGGCCACATGATGTCAACAACTAGGTTACTAGTGACCTAATTTCTGACCCAATATGACCCATATTCAAACTTGACCTAGATATTATAAAGACAATCATTCTGACAAAATTTCATACTGCGGGGGAAAAACATGTGACATTTAGTGTTAACAAGATTGTCCTTCAATTTGACCTAGTGACCTACTTTTTGACCCGACATGACCCATATTCGAACTTACATATCATTTAGACAAACAATCTGACAGAGTTTCAACATGCTCAAAGTTAAAAATGTGGCTTCCAGAGTGTTAACAAATGTTCCTTCAATTTAACCTAGGCCAAATTGGAAGGAACTTTTCTTAACACTGTAAAAGCCGCATATTTTGCCTCAGTAGCTTAACATTTGGTCATAATGTATATCTTAATGATATATAGGTCATGCCAGGTCGAAAACAAGGTCACTATGCCAAATTGAAGGAAAATATTGTTAACAGTCTGGAGGAATGACGTGGTAGTGCAGTGATAGTGGTTGATCTTTTCGTGCTCTGTATAAATTGGACTCTAAAGTGGTTAAAAAGGATTTAATAAAGGCAGAAACTTGTGACAAAGGAGTATAAACATTGGATGTTCAACTGGACAAAATTTGCAAGTCAGTAATTTTTGAACATTTGATAGTTTTTCTAATAAACTTTAGCATAAGTGGTTAACAATCGTTCATCTCGATATTGTGTGCAATCAGCTGTATCGGGGCTATTGTCCGTTATACATACTACTACATGATACACAGTGGCCTGTGTTTACTGTGGTGAGTACATAATACTATATATACATATACAGTGTGGACAGTCGCTGACCGTCTAAAAATTACGGAAGCCGATTTAAGCCATAATTACACTAGCTGTATCTCGGGTTGCTAACAGGACGCATCATGGGCATTGGTATACAAGCGTATCGTTCATCAATTGGGCTCTATATGCGTATATATTGCCAACGGAACAGTACAGTTAAACAAGCCAAGTATAATCCGATCAGTCGTGGTACGGACGTGCATCTTCGATCTCTTGCAAGTGGGTGTGTCTTGACGTTCATTTGTCTGATCACACACTGCGTGGTAAGAGGGCACCATGCAATCATTGAGAGTTACGCAGGCACGAACCTCTATGAAAGTTGGTATAGTATTGATACAACATCGGTGACAATAACCAGCGTGAACCCGCTTAATAATCCTTATGGTGGCCAGTTTTGGCCATACGCTGTAAGTCTCTTGCTAATGTCCGGGGACGTTGAAACGAATCCGGGTCCGTCAACTGATACACAAATGAACCTTGACGCCATAAACGAATCAAACACTAAAATGACTGCCGAATTAGACATTGTGAAATCGGAAATTAAACATGTTACAGGTGATATGTCTACTTTGAAATCCGAGATAGGCTCTATGATGTCAAAAATGAAGGTAATTAACGAAAAACAGAATGCCGCAGAAGAAATCATTAGTAGCTTTGTACAGAAAGTTGACCAATTTGAATACGATAGAGATGTATGCCGGAATGATATTGAACATATGTCGATGCGCTATGAAAGAGATAATGAACGGATGGATTTATTTGAACAGCAGATTAATATACTCGAAGCAGAAAAGTTAAAGTGCTCAATGTGAATATTTGGTATTCCGGAAGTTGAATCTGATTCGAAATCTTTAAGTTCAGTACTGGACGACAAGGTGTTTGGTATTACTGATCCGTCGGAAAATATAAATAGCAGGTCTCTTACAAGCGCTATGCGCGTTGGTGATACGTCAAACGCGAAAGCAAGAATGGTTTTAATCAATTTTGCGAACCATGCTGACAAACTGAAATTGTTTAAGTATCGCGATAACCTACGGAGAAGCAATATTAGAGTTTCAAATGATTTGAGCTACGTACAAAGGCAGCAAATTAAGGAGCTTAATAAACATGGTTTTATTGGATACTTCAAGAATAATATACTGTGTAAGGGGCCGAAACATAATACAGATAGAAAGAATGACAACAGAGTGGATAGGCGCGGTGTTCGAACCCTCGACGACCGCAATCGTGAATATCTAAATCGGCAAAATACAAATGTGCCAGATGTGAGTTATATGGACACAGCTCAAACCGATAATACTCCGCTTAATGCCACTCAAGGATATGCATAGGGAAATGGCCAAGGTCCAAAGCACTGTAATAATATAGTTCGTTTCCTGTCATGGAATGTTGGAGGTTTAAAAGCCAAAGTGTCATCAACTGATTTTATTAATTTCATTTCTGCGTATGACTTCATTTCATGTCAAGAAACTTGGAGTATTGATTCTGCATATTTTGAAAAGTATTTTAAAGATTTCGTACACTTTGAGTGTACAAATGCTAAAAAATCTGTAACTGGTGGTCGCCCAATGGGTGGAGTTTCGGTATTTGTGAGACAGAATGTTAGCTCCTTGATCAACAGAGTATGCGAAGAGTTTGAATTTGGAATAATTTTAAGAATAGATAAAGCTTTATTTGGTCTAGCAAGTGACTGTGTGTACTGTACCGCATATTTCCCACAAGCAAATTCACCCTTCTACCGAGACATTAACCAATCAGCATGGAAATTGTTAGAAGACACTTTATTATGTAATCATTTAATTGATTTGAATTTGATACTAAATGGTGATTTTAACTCGAGAACTGGTCAGGAATTAGATTACATGGAGACTGTATGTGACAACATTCCAGAATTACAAGAATTTAGTGGCATACTGAACAGTGATGTTGCATTACCTAGGACATCTCGTGATAATACAGTCAATAAAGCTGGTAAAGAGCTGTTGAGATTTTGTAAAACATATGTTTGCTTTATTATAAATGGTAGATTTGGAAGTGACATAAGTAATGGTGATTTTACTTTTATCAACCAAAATGGTTGTAGTGTAATAGACTATTTCATTATGTCAAGTTGTCACTTACCAGATTCTATGGAATTTAATGTTTATATAAATCAAATAAAAATAGTGAAAATGTACAATGTACATATTATGACTGGAATTGTGCTAATAATGCAATGTATTCTGAAAATGTATATAACCATGTCCTAGCAGGGTCTTTCGATGAACTCGATTACTTAATTGATAACACTGAGGTTGATGTAAATGCTGTTTTAAATGCATTTGAGTCTGTACTTCGGTCATGTTCTGAGGATCTTAAACAAACTAAGCGAAGACATCACACACCACGCAACAAAAGCTGGTTTGACGCGGAATGCAAAACAGCCAAAATAAAAACTATCGCCAGCCGAAGTGTAGATGATATAGATGCATATATTACAGATAAAAGGTCATTTAAATCTATATGTAAACGTAAAAGACATGCTCATGAAAAATTGTACATATCTAAAATAGATGGGTCCGTAAATAATGCCAAATTGTTCTGGAAACAAATTAAAAATCTCACTAGAAAACAAACCAGTCAACCTAATATTAGTATAGATCAGTGGTATGAACATTTCAATGCTTTATTTTCTGCTGAAGAAAATAATGTTACAGAAACTGTAAATAGAGACACTGATGAAACTTTAGAGTTTGATAATCTACAGGATGTTGTTTTCAATTCACTCATAACCGACGAAGAAATCATGAAAGTGATTAATGAATTAAAATGTAATAAATCTGTAGCTGGTAACCTGCTACCAGAACATTTTAAATACGCATTTCCCGCGCTCTTGCCATATCTACGTAAATTTATGAATCGATTATTTGTAAATGGGGAATTCCCCATATCGTGGTCAATGTCAATTTTAGTTCCCCTTCATAAAAAGGGCAATGTAAATTTTCCTGACAACTATCGCGGCATAGCGTTATTGGAAACGTTTAGTAAGTTATATATTTCAATTTTAACAGCAAGAATTACTTTCTTTACTGAAGCATTTTCTAAAATTTCAGAATCTCAGGCAGGGTTTCGTTCTGGCTATTCACCAATTGATAACGCTTTCGTTTTTATATTCTATTGTTAGCAAGTATCTCAATATGAAACATAGATTTGTATATATTGCATTTATTGACTTCAAAAAGGCATTTGATTCTGTAAATAGAGCAATTCTATTTGATATACTTCGTAAACAGGGGTTAAAGGGAAATCTATTAAATTCAGTAAAAGCGATCTACAATTTAGTTAAAGCATCGGTTCGATCATGTTCAAATTATACAAACTCATTCGACTGTCCAGTGGGCTTGCGTCAGGGATGCAGCTTAAGTCCTATTCTCTTTGCTATGTTTATAAATGAACTTAATGATATAATGACAAACAATGGAATTAGAGGCATACAAATATACCCGGATATTGTAGAGATTTTTCTATTAATGTTTGCGGATGATATAGCTTGTATTGCGGATACAATCTCAGGATTACAAAAGCAACTGAATATTATAAATACATATTGCCAAACCTATAAATTAACAGTTAATACTGAAAAAACTAAAATTTTAGTCTTTAAAAAGGGAGGCCATCTGTCAAGACACGAAACATGGTATTATAATGGCAATCTACTTGAAACAGTGAATGGCTTTAGTTATGTAGGTGTATATTTCACAAACAGGCTTTGATTATATAAAATGCCAGAGTCTATGTCCATCAAGGCACAGCGTGTTCTTGCACATTTATTTAATTCTTTCAATGAACTTTCATATATACCTGTAAAGACCTTTTTCAAGGTTTTTGATGCTAAATTGTGTGCCATTATGTTATATGTTTCCGAAATTTGGGGATTGAAACCCATGGCATGTATTGAGAATATACAGATGTACGCATGTAAGCGATTTTTAAATGTTAGTTCATGTTCTTGTAATGATGCCATTTTGGGGGACCTAGGTAGATTCCCAATATATATTTACTCTGTCAAAAGATGCTTATCATATTGGCTTTGATTACTTCATTTATCTGATACAAGATATGTTAAAATCTGTTATAAAATGTTAAAATATAACGACTCAATAGGGCTTAAAAATTGGGTCACAGATGTAAAACATGTTTTATACTCAAATGGTTATGGTTATATTTGGGAAAACCAACATGCAGTAAACCAAAACCAGTTTCTGACGAACTTTGTGAACAGATTAAAGGAGCAGTATATTCAGAATTGGAGAAGTAGTTTGGAAAATAATCGTAAGTTAAATTACTATAAGGAATTTCAACAAAACTTTTGTAGAGAATTATATATTACTGCCATTGACATTTCAAAATTCAGAAAATCTTTAGCAATGTTTAGATGCTCATCGCATTCCTTGATGATCGAGAAAGGCAGACATTTCAATATTTCAAAAGAGTTTAGAAACTGTGTTTATTGTGAATGCTATATTGAAGATGAATACCATTTTTTACTAGTTTGTCCCTTATATGAAAATCTCCGCTGCAAATATATACCTCAACATTTTACTCACAATATAAATCATTATAGCTTCATAAATTTGATGTCTACCGAGAACGCAGAAACAATTCGAAATCTTGCCATGTATATATATATTTTGCATTCATTGTGTTAAAACTCCGGAGGTCGCATTTTTACTTTGAGAAAATTGAAACTTTGCCAGAATGATTGACTTGATGAGTTCTAGTCCATATTCGATATGGGTCATATCAGGTAAAAAAAATAGAGGTCACTAGGCCAAATGATGGAAAATCTTGTTATTCATGTGTCATTTGTTCTTTTACCCGAACTTGTAATGAGCTATACAATTTCTTTCACAAGAAATACATGTATGTCTATTCTAAGGAAAATGTTTGTACAGTTTTGTGTACCCAAACAAATGTTGTGCCTTCAGCGTTTTGATTTTAAATGTTGTCTTATTATATTTACAAAAGTCCAGATGCAGACGTTTCAATGAGAGTCAAGCGTGAAACACGCTCAGGATCCTTACCATGACCTTAGTGTGATCTTTTACAATTAAATATCATCATTGTCTTTGGATGACCTTCACCATGACTTTTTGACCTTCTTTCTTATGTTTGTAGAGCAATTAAATTAGGACCCTAAAACACTTACTCAGGTGAGCGATATAGGGTTATCATGGCACTTTTGTTTTTTATTAATCTCCGGAAAAAAATCTTTATTTGTTTCAATGTCGGTTAACGCTAATTGTAAGTTAATCCTCCTTTTATTTAAATCGATATGAAGTATTGAGTATAATCTGGTAAACATGGGTTTCTAAGATATAATCACCCTGGAAAGGAGTGTCTTCCATATTCATCATGGCAACACAAAACAGTTACATAGGAGTAGAAAAGATTCAGCAACACTTCTTAAGTTCACCAGATCAATAATACGTCAACGACTAAACATTGTGTGGACAACTAGGGAATGCTCTGGTGAGACTGTGTAGGATGCATATTCTTACATGAGCCTTCACTGTTTTCAAATGCAACAGCACATTCCCTTTTTAAATCCTATTTATGAGAGTGATATTCGTTTTGTTTGATGAAGTAAGATGTCATACATATTCATGAGCCGTGTCTTGCTAACATACATCTTACAAGCTCTCCGTTATATCTAGGTAAATTAGCGTAAAACTTATTGGTCTTCAGTTCCAGCTTTTGTCGAAATATGCATCAAGGACTTAAGTATTTGTAGATGAACAGTGGATGTTCTCGGGAGACGTTTGTGCGCTTGCCTAGATCTTCACTATAATCAAATACATTAACCCTTTCCCACAAACAACAAATCTGCAGCAGACAACTTTGAATATATAGTGACATAAACCTGAAAAATCTCCATAAAAGATAGCATAATTGTTAAATTAAGTTGAAAAGATTGCGGCCAAAGGAGAAATTGAGCAATTCCTTGTTTGGCCACAATGCTTTCAAAAGTCGTCTGCTGCTATTGCGTCAAAATTCGTCTGCAGGTGGGAAAGGGTTAAGACCCCAAATCGCTAGATGTGGCTCATATGATATTATTTTATTATATACGAAATATGTGGCAGACCCGATTTTTTCTCATATACTATATATCTTTATCCATTGAAATGTATAAGTGTTTTAATGTGACTTTTTGTGGGAATTGTAGATTTATATTTGCGTGCTTTTTAATAAATTGGGCTACATTGTTGGATTTGGCACCACCATTTATAATCAAGAATATGGCATATAACTTAGTGCATGAGAAAGATACACGTTGGCTTTTGTGAATAGCATACATCCAGATCAGCATCTAGACAGGCTGATCATAATCTACATTGTCCGAATATTGCTTACATAAGCGTGTTACAAACATATGTCAACGTGTGTAGATGTTGTGAACCTACATAGTGCAAAAATGACAACGTGTACGTTTTCTCCTGCACTGACTAATAAATAGTCTAAAACGAGCGTTACGAGGTAGAGGAATTTGGAAATTCAAGAAGATATTTAATGATAAAGGTAACAAAGTTAACAACGGGCAGAGTTATCGTGAATAGGATATCCGTTCATCATCGGTGTTTTGTTAAGTATAATACGGATACTTTGAGGATTTATAGTTTCAAGTTTTCAAGTTTTCATTAAAAAACCGAGGCATGTTACATGCATGCCACTTGTGATTTGTACATAAAACTGATATTCATTCGAAAGCAAAACAAACAAACTACAGATTTAACAATGGGAATTTTCCAAAAGAATTCAAATATGGTAGAGAAATGAGGTTAATTAGATTTAAATGATTTTACAAAAAGTGCTATTTTTACCAGTACAACTCGATCTTTAGATCAACCAGGGACACTAAATTACATGTAATATATTGTCCCTGGATCAACTTTTCAAATGTGTTCACAATAGGATGATTAACATAGTATTGATTATCTTATGTTTTCCTATCATTGTAAAAGTAATTACATTCCATAACATTGTCCAATGAATAGATAATAATCATCCAATAATCCGCAAGTACATAAAGGACAAACACGGCGATTTCTCTCAATATTCAATTTCGTCATATTCTGTTCTTATATACTAAGAATCTCTATACAAAATTAATATAATTCAACGCTTTTAATAGCTATCTTAGCTAGCCTGTAGCATACACATTGTGCTATCCATATGGATTTTTAGATCATTTAATAACAAACCTTCTCAACACTATAGAACTTATTGAAATTACAACATCACATTACATTATATTCTCTGTATTTTGTTATTTGTACTGCTTGTACATGATTGCAAATAAAATATTTTGTATTGTATTGTATTGTATATTCTATTGGTAATTTGTGATTCATAGTTCTGAATTTCCAAAATATATAAGCTTAATATAGAGTAACACGATCAAGTCATTTAAATAGGATTTCTTTAATAAATACTACCAAGCTGTTGTTTTAAATAAGCAAAAGTATTATTATCAAAAGACTCTCAACATTTATTTCCAGGAGACCTTTTCCAAATTGGCAGCGTCGGGGATTTCGAAACCGGGTGTCCCGGGTTCGATCCCCAGTCGCGGCACTACGGCCATGGTGGAGTGCCCTTGGGCAAGGCACATTTTCTAGCCTAGTACTGGTTTGTTTACCCAGGGATCATGAATAATTAAATGTAATTGCGCGCTAAATGACCTTAGCTGTCGATGCGCCATAAAACAATCTACATTCATTCATTCCAAATTGGCAGTTTAGTGACATCATTACTCTCTATGTTACATGTATCTTCAGTAGGCACACGAGTATCAGCATAACTCAAACTATCAACAACATTATTCATATAAAACTTATATACCTTATAGCACAGTGATCTTCAGAGAGTATAGGATCAAAATCTTAAGATCTCAAAATCTATAACACATGGAAGATTGCAAGGTTGTTATAAAACATGATCAACTTCTACTTCTTATGCAAGATCAGTAAAATAACGAACAGACAAACTGTCTGTTTCAGTATTATCAAGAATATTTTATGAGATGTACCTATCTATTTAAAAAAAAGTCAGGTAATATGTGACTGCGGGCATTGAAACCACCAATTATAGCAAAAGGTGGAAGGATCATGTCACAAACTGTTTATATCAATAATTTAACTTTCGAACTTGTAAAAAAATTCCCCCTAAGGAGGTAACACAGTATCTGATTCAAGGGCGTCGGTGATTTGGAACCGGGCGTTCCGTTGTTCGATCCCCATTCGCGGCGCAATGGTAATGGTCGAGTGTCTTTGGCACATTTCCTAGCCTAGTACTGGTAAGTTTACCCAGGGATCATGAAAAAGTGAGAACATACCCAAGAATTTGATCATCAGTTAAATAATCAAATATCGAAAATCCTATCTGCTCTCGGAAGCAATGTATTCGTTAATCTCCGTAAGGTTCCGTGATTTAGCGATAATTGATCACACGCATGAATGAATGAATGTATATTGTTTTATGGCGCATCGACAGCTAAGGTCATTTAGCGCGCAATTAAATTTAATTATTCATGATCCCTGGGTAAACAAACCAGTACTAGGCTAGAAAATGTGCCTTACCCAAGGGCACTCCACCATGACGATCACACGCATGAGAATTGTAAAACAATTAATCGTGTTGGACAACGAGCCAGTACACTAGGTTAAAGCTTTAAATGGTTAGAAGAAGAGAAAGTTGATGCAAGGCATCAATGTCGTCGGAAAAGACTGCATTATATTACTGTTTACCACACATACATGCTTGACTTTCATTAGTCTAAACATACACATAATGTTTTTATTATGGACTAATTCCAGGATTTTTGAAATTCCACATACAAATTTCAGGATTTCTTTTGGTTAGAATTTTGGAATTTTTGTTTTTGTCAATAAAATCACAACAAATACAGTTTGGGATTTAGATTGTCTTTAAAGCTACATTGAAAACCTCTAAACGTTTAAAACATTGAGAAAACGGTTAAATTACATGAACCTTCTCCTTTTTAATCATAATTATAATAATTAGTTCACAGATGTTAACATTTATCCTCATATGTTTAAAATGTAGACCACACTTTAAATACCATATCAGCTAAATTGTTTATTTAAATCATTGATGCATTCAATATATGTATGGCGCAAAAAAAAAAAAAAAAAAACGCGAGTTGCGAGCCCCATGACAATTTAAAAGGTGACAAGAACGAAATTAATTGGGTGTGAAAGAACCGATTTTCTATATTTCTATAATTATTGTTTATCAGAGTTTGAACTTTTCCTAATTTGTTTCAAGCCAAATAATCATTTTATATCTCCTATATCTAATCATGTTAGTATGTAATATAATTGTTTGAGCATCTTTCAAATGTTCACCTCGTGTCAAGATCGGCTCGTCGTGACATCGAAGAAATTGAATACAAAATCAGACAAAGCTCTTGTGCATGTTTTATTCCACTGCATTCTTGAGAAAAAAGCAATCTATATCATCTTTCATGTGAATTATATATTTTGTGTTAAATAAAATGATTCAAGTCTTTTTGGTGAATCAAAAGTCCTCCCAAGTAAATCAAAATAAACAGAAGAAGTCTATGTAAACTGTTACGATATACCATTAAGAGCATGTTTAGATTATCCTTTTTAATTAATGATTTGTTTTATTGGGGTTTTACGCCGCTTTCAACATTATTTCAGTTATATCACAGCGACAGTTCACTTATTCATGATCCCTGGGTAAACAAACTAGGCTAGAAAATATGCCTTGCCCAAGGGCACTCCACCATGACCGTCGTGCTGCGACTGAGGATCGAACCAGGGACGCCCGGTTTCAAATCCGCGACGCTAATCACTCGACCACGGCGGATTCCTTATTTTCCCAAATGATAACAAGCCGAAATAGGACGATACTGGGCTAATAAATATCTTGAAACATGGCCAATCAGAGAGCAATCTACAACACCCTTGTTTTTATTAGTAGACAGGAAATAGTCCATACATGTTACTATTTAAAAGATATATGCAATTACGTTTATTCGAACTACCCAAATCAAGAAATATCTTTCAATTTGAAAAGAAGGTTCAGTAATGTGGAACAACTACTAAAAAGATTAAATGACTTTATATAAAGATGATATTGTAATGCCAGTTTAGCATTAGCGTCTGCTGCATGTCTAATCGGGGACGAACAAATAATCCCGAATAGCTTGAAATAAAATGAAATACGAGGTTAATCAAACACAAACTTATAACCTTGGAAACATGAATTTCTATTCAAATATATCATAACTTAGTGATTTAAACAATTACAACCTTAATATTTTCGAGGCATTTCCATTTGTTTTTTTCTAATAACAACTTGTCCTCTCATGTGATTTCTGAAAAGCTTTTAAAAACATAATGGCGGGCTTCTGCCCGGCGACTAATAATGAAGATCTTAATTTAGTTCAAATTCAAGTTCTTTATTTGCATAACATTTTACATGTTGTTGCAACATATACATAATAAACATTTGTAAAGCAATACATATAGTATAGTTTCAGTAGATGACAGTGATAAATAATATTCGAGAAAAGTGTAATTAGTATAAATAAGTATTAATAGGTACAAGTAGACTAAACTTAGATAGGTTTATTTTGTGAAACACGCTCCAAATAAACATGATTTGCACATATAAAACAGACACATATATCATACAAACAATTGTGGATGAAAATGTATCATGTATAGAATCAGGGACGTAGACAAGATATCTACGTCCCTGATAGAATCGTATAAATCCATCTGAACTAATACATAAGTGTAACATCAGTATACACATATTCATACTCAAGAGAGAAAAACAGCAAATAAACTAGTAATATTCATATCCGTTATCAAAAAATTGCGATCTACGACTGATGAACTCTGAATTATAGAAATAAATAACAACAATGACTTATCACATTTTTTTTTTCTTAGCTTATATAAGTCTGATAGTTGTTTTAAAAATCATTACAGGTACATAGTACGTTTGATGTTAAAATACCAAAGTCGGGCAGATAGATCTCAGTTATTCGCATGCAATATGTATGTTTTTCAAGAGGTTCCCCTTGGTTGCGTAGCAAAGCTCTGTCACCTTTTCCCCCGTCCAGACGCTTTCTGACGCATTTGACAACATTGTGGCAAAAGGTGAAAATTCTTAAAATTTCTCCTTTCGCTACAATATTTTCAACCTAATTTAAAAATAAAATTTCATATATAGATATTTTTCATAATTTCGTCTAGATGCGTTAGAAATCGTCTGCTAGGATTTTTTGTATGTGGGAAAGGATTATAGGATAAAAAGAAACATACAAAACTAGGAATATAAGAAAGAGAAAAGAAACAAAATCAAATACAAGTATGCTGAAGAAGCTTTCCATAGACGTCAAGTACCAAATTAATTTATGTGACTAAATTTACCGTTTTATCATTATTTATTTCATAAAATAATAATAATGATAAAAAACCTACATGAAAGATTGAAACAGAAAAAACCCACATATACTATTCGAAAGAACCTTTCCACAAATATTTATTCCCCAAATGACTTTCTGTCTGTTTGTTTCCTTTATTTCCCCCATGTATTTGGAGATTTCTTTACATACAAATAAATACAAGTTATGAATATAACATTCTATGTGTGCGTCTATGTGTGCGTCTTTTTAATGGATGTGCATCGAATGTGATTGCAACAGTTTTGTCAGTGTTGTATTGAAAACCCCATTGTCTTGCTATGTTTCGAAGGGCTTGCATATTGCGTGGGTTGAGTGCTGTAATTGTGATGTCGTCTGCTAGCGTTGGGCACCCTGAGTCAATAATGTCCACTCTCGCTGCTAGGTTGCATTGTTGCAATTGAACTAAAAGCTCGTTTATGAATACCAGATACATAAGACCGGAACTTGACCCACCTTGCCTAATGCTTTGTTTGACAGGGAACCACTGGGATAAGTGACCGTCAACCATAACCGCGCTTCCTATGTTTTGATAATATTTTGCTATTACTCGCCAGAGCTTACTAAAGGGTAAGCTCTGGCGAGAAAATCCCATTTCGTAAAGTTTAATGAGGAGCGCGTCATGGCGAACTGTGTCAAATGCGGATTTGGTGTCAAGGAGAACTGCATGTATGTCATTTTCCGCGGCTAAGTTATGATCGATTGTCTCTTGTAAAACGTAGGACGCGGTTGTACAGCCTAACCCGATCTGGAATCCGTGCTGATACGGATATTGGAAGGGATTGTTTAAGGAGTTTGTGTTATCTCATAACCGATGGCTGTACGATTTTTCAAATAATTTGTAGAGTTATAGGGCGGTAGTGAAATACATCTGTATGCTTCTTACCCTTTCCTTTGAAAATAGGTATGACTAGGCCTTTCCCACTCTGGCGGTAGAGTTTCATGAGCAAGTATTAAATTGAATAATGTTGTGATATACAATAGCAAGGCTCTGAACCGGGAGTATTTCCGAACTATCACGAATACATTTAGAATCATGAAGTTACAAATACATCTTTAAAAAACCCAATCTATATCTAAATATATTTTAATGAAATAAAGATGACATTGTAGATGATGAAGTGTAGTACCCGAGACCGTTTGTACCTAAAAAATATCTATAATAATATTTGATATACATCGATTATAAATGAAGGGGTACTTTTATCTTGTTCTTTGTTTATATGAAATTGACAACGTTAATTCAACCTAGAAAATGACAATCTAAATCATTTTGTTCACGAAAAATAAAATATGCATATTAAACTCCTCTTTATTTATAGTAAAATAACCCCGATAGCAATATGCCGGGTGAAATAATTCTTCCACATGTGTCGCCGTGATATTACTGAAATAATTTTTAAAACGGCGTAGAAAACTTGATTAAAATGATGAAGAAGTTTTATTAAATAAATATATTTATATAAATAGATAAAAACAGAAGATTTAATAAATAAATGAAAAATAAATAAACAATTAAATTAATTAATAATATGTGAATAGTTGATAATTTAAGAACAATGCGAAAACAAATGCATATCAATATACTATTATTACAAACACAATTCCTGGAAAATACAATAAACAAACTTACTGTAATTATTAAAGCCTTGCCAATACAATACAATGCCGATATAGGGGTAATGTTGCAGCAGATATACCTGATTTTCTGGATGTTATATATCTCCAGGAATTGACAAACGTTTTCTAATTGGTCATTCGTTTCAGTGACATGCCCACGTGGTATTATTCTGGTTATTGAATCGTTCTAAGTTTGTTATATTTCATTATCACTTGTATGGTTCTTCACACTTTGCATGCTGGCCTTATTCATATTGTAAAATAAGGTGATGAACGAATCTGCTCCCTCATTTATGAGAATACAATCGAATTTTTTCTTCTTCTATATTCATAAATGTTATTTCATTAAAACATACTTGGTTTTTTGCATAAGTGTTGCAATACATAAATAAATTATACAATTTCAATAGAAGAAAAAGAACAATTATATTAACATACACAAAAAAGACAATTACTGACTACTAGGGTTATATAAACAAGATGTGCACTCAGTAAATGTATAAAATAATTAAAAAAATAGCCCGAATATTATTTAATTTGACAACAGTATTTGTATAGGTCAAAAAGGGTTTTATCTTTGTAAATGCTATGTATTTAAAGTACATACAAGGGAATATATAATTGACTGAGTTAATTATATAAATAAAATGCTAACACTAAGCTGTTGTTTAAGTTTTTATTTAGTGGTCTTAATTTTGGATCAAAGAGTCCATTTTGGTTGAAATTTAAAAAATTATTTTTGGAAAGGAGAAAAACAAACGAACCTCTATACCAGAGCTCGTGTTTATGTATCTGACGGAACACTCTCCAGATCGGACAAGCCGTTGCATATTAAACCTTTGTTGTTTTAGGCCTTTTCCGAATCCGCCGTACGGCCATGTTTTTAAACCAATCAATATGGATTAATCAAGGTCCCCCAAGGAACTTTGCTATATAGTTATTTTGAAATCAGATGCGTAGAACTTTAAAGTTATGACATCTCCCCATTATAGAATTTAAACGTTTAAACAATTTTGAAAGACGACGACATGAGGAAAACATACTAGTGCAGCCACATCGAAATACCTGTGCCTCAGTTCCCCCACTTCGATCGCCGCTACAGTGACCAGGGTCCATTCATCCGGTTATGCGGTAGCTATCTCCACAACTCCCTTCTTCAACTGTCGGCCTGTGGAATCAGATACCAGCCCATCTTGCTTTGACCACCAATCTAGCACCCTAGAAACATTCACCATTAACTTGTACACTTTTCCATGAACGACAATGCTCCAGAAAGGGCCATGTTTATTAATGCAAGAAGAAGATGAGTTTGATTGCAATTTGAACTGAAAGTTAACGACGGACAGAGTGTGATCAAAATAAATTACCTTGACCTTTTAACAAAGGTGATTTAAAAAGCTTAATATGAAGTTTCAGCATTACTTTGACAACAGAGGATAGGATGTTTCAATCAATTGCTCTTTGGTGATTAACAGGACTATCACAAGAGTTCGGATGCATATGCATATAATCAGTACTCACTCTTTAACCCAGCCCGAGTAACTCAGTCGATAGAGACGCGGACTGTCAATCCAAGGGTTGTCAGTTCGAACACCAGCTCGGCCAACACTCTTTTCTACGTTTGACAAAAATCAATGCGACACTCGTCGTTCGACTTCAACCAAAGGGCTAACAGTATATGTGGAAAAGCACACAGTTGCTTGGAAAGACTGTTGGATGGAGTTCTTGTATTGGAAAACAAGGATATGGGTATGTGAATTGGCCGCCGTGATATGAAGTTAAAATTGTTGAAAAATGCCTTAATTCCAAATCAATCATATAACCCTGTCGATAACAAAAAAAAAGAGCATTTTAAAGCATTTGAGCAGATGCGGCAAATGAGCATTTTTTCCTTTTGCCACAATGTTTTGATATACAGACAAACCTCGGTGGCTCGAACACCATGGAAAAACACGAAATCGTCTCTCGGTCCCGACCAAATCCTTATATAATTCAAGTTGTTCTACTTCGACATATTTTACTATTTATCTTACCTAGCCTGTAGTATACACAATGTGTTATACATATGGATTTTGGAAAACACCCATATAACACATTGAATGGTCGAACATGTAAATGTGCACCTTTCATTCAACTGTTATTCACACCTTTAATTAATCTCGTCAGCTGTTTGTTTTGTTGATTAAGGCGGTCCGTAGTTATCACAATGACCTTTCAACAATTCAATTCAATTCAATATATTTTATTGGCATATAACACATACATGTTGTCGCCAAAATTTACAATACCTTTGGCGGTTTATATTACAATACATATTTATTACAATTTTACATAAGAGAAAAGCATGATAAAATTAAGTTTCACCATCTCTTTTAATATTTGCTAAGTAAATATATTTGGACAATTTGCATAACATAGATCTTCAACAATGTGTTCTTTATAAGAGTTTAAGAGTTTATTCAAAATATCACCAGATGGTCAAAGACCCATGTGGTAAGTAAAGCATACAACAGTGAAACATACAAAATAATACAACAAAATAATGGTATATACAATTCATTTCATATACACGCTTGTTTAGATGTACCTAAATAAATACATACATATACACATGCTAGTATGCAAGCAAGACCCGAGATGCAAACTGTATTTAAATATAATGACATATACTAGCTTATATTACAAATATCAACCGTTATGATAAGACACTTTATATGTCACAATGTAGTTATGAGTACCACATTTTTAACAAAGAATAATGTATTTACTTGATAAATTTCTTCGACTAGATATCTGAAGTAAGAGTGTAAGCTACTGTAATTGATTAAATAACCTTGATAGTTTGTTGGCATCAAACTAAAAGTATATAATGGATATTTTGCATGATAAGATTTGCATAAAAGGGGTCGTAAGGCATAGCTTTGAATAAATATAAACTGTCTTATAAAGTGTGTCTAGTACACAAACATAATAGTAAACAATTACTAACCTTTTAGTCTGATAGTAACAATATCTACCATTTCCCCGATACCGACGATAATTTTAGATCTTCAAAAACGCTTTCTTTTGAAAATGAGCAAATACGTCGTGTGGCTATTGGAATAAAAAAGATTTCGAAAGATTGATTGATTGATTAGGGTTTAACGCCGTTTTCAACAATTTTTCAGTCATATCACGGCGGCCAGTTCACCTACTGATATGTTTCCTGGCTTTCTCACACCAGTACTTCAGACAACATTCTTTATAAGCAACTGGCTGCTTTTCCACATAGACTGATAGCTCATTGGTGGAAAACGAACGACGCTTGTCACAATGACTTTTGTCAAAGCGAATGTTGCCAGCCACCCTAACGGCTAGGAGATACGGTGTGTCATCGCAGACCATCCGTAATCGCTTGCGATACAACGCTCAGGCAATCATAGCACAACGCCCATATATCGGTCAAATAATGAAGCGACGTCACCGTGGTACTTCCATGGCCTGCGGTTTTCCCTGATCTCAACCCGATAGAGCTTATCTGGGATGAACTGGGTCGTAAGGCGAGGGCCAACCACCAAATTGACAACATTCGAGATCTGACACAGGCTTTACAGCAAGAGTGGAGGAATCTGCCTAACGCACTAATTGTGCGTTACGTCACGTCCATGCGCCGTAGAATTATGGCGTGTATTCGTGCAAATGGTGGCCACACACGATATAAATCATACTGGATACAACTTTTTTAGGGAGAGAAATCATTAATCTTAAACATTTTTAAAAAAAAAATTTTGTTCAGATTTTTTATTTTGATGCCTACCGACTTCGCCATTATCTCACTCGAAGACTTTTCATCCCAGGAGAATTAGGTCAACTAATATGGATTCACAAATGAATAACCTTCATTTTCTGTCTTAGTATCACCAACCGTATATAGATTTCTGGCAATCTTTTTTTGAATATGGTGGGACGTTTCTACATTTGCTCAGTATATCAGTATTTCGGACGCTTCCAGGAAACTTCAGCGTAATTTGTCTCGCTACAGAGGACACTCTTCATCTAACAAAGGCCTGCCCAGATATTGGACGTCAGGAAAAAAATAGAGCGCTATCTTGATGTCAAAGGGCAGCAAATCATTTTTTATGGACGACCATTATATTCTTACTTTACGTCTCTGTATCAAACGACTTATAACACATCTTGTGGAAAAGGACTGTTTTATTAAAGCAGAGACACTATATTACATATATATAGTTTCCCTGGTTAAAGACACTAGTAGTTTCAAAGCGGAAAACTTCATATCAGGTATGATATTAATTCCACTTACAGGTTATTTCCATGATTCCATTAATGTAACCTCGTTATGCCTGTCACTTTCTTACCGTAGACCAAAGACTTTTTGACTGGCTGGTGTCAAGATAAATTGACCGGTAGTAGCGGTAACTTACCCAGGAAAGGCTATGATATAACTAAACAATAGTATCGCTCCACTGCCATAAGGTAAAAATTAAATCTCTAAACAGCCCTTCGCCCTGGTGGCCATGTTTTTTGACCAATCAACATGGCTTGAAGAAATCTGAAAGAGGGTCACCCAAAGAACATTTCTACAAAATAATTTGAAAAACAGCCCGACACTTTCAGAGAAGATTTTTTAAGTTTTCACTATAGCTATATAAGGCAAAATAGCCCCGCGCCCTGGCGGCTATAGTTTTTCGACCAATCTACATGGCTTGAAGGAATCTGATAGAGGGTCACCCTAGGAACATTTCTACAAGATTATTTGAAAATCGGCCAAACACTTTCAGAGGGGAAGATTTATTAAGTTTTCACTATCGAAATAAAAGGCAAAATAGCCCCGCCCTCTGGCTTAACATGGCTTGAAGGAATCTGAAAGAGGGTCACCCAAAGTATATTTCTACAAAATAATTTTTCATTATTTTTTTCTTTTGGTTGCCATGGAAACCAGAATTTTGCATGGATCCAAAAAATTTGAAGGAATTTAAGAGAGGATGCTACCTATGACGTTTCATCCCAATTGGCCAAGTGGTTAGGGAGAAGTCGTTTGAAGCAAACAGTTTACGGACGCACAACGGACAATTCGCAATGACATAAGCGCCAGTGTAGCTAAAAATGATAAAAGCGCCATAAAACACCAAACAATCAATCAATCTAACTCATACCAAAGGAAATATCTAAAAGTCAAGCAAGATATTCTGTGCCATTCATAGAGTTAGCATCTTGTCAGGATAAAACAAGATGTGTTTGTGAAACACTGATGCCCCCGAATGGCAACATCTAGGTCAAAGGTCAAGGTCGCAAGGTGAAAAATTTTGGTACTGACAGAAAGGTCATGTCACAAGGAATACACATGTGAAATATGGTAGCCGTACCTGTTATGGTTCAAAAGTAGTGGTCAAGGTTAAAGGTTTTTTCGACAGACAGACAGAGATGTCAAAGGTTAAGGTTGCAAGGTGAACAATTTTGGTACTGACAGAAAGGGTATGTCACAAGGAATACAAATGTGAAATATGGTAGCCGTACCTGTTATGGTTCAAAAGTAGTGGTCAAGGTTAAAGTTGTTTTCATCAGACAGACAAAGAGATGTCAAAGGTCAAGGTCGCAAGGTCAAACATTTAGGTACTGACAGAAAGGTCATGTCACAAGGAATACACATGTGAAATATGGTAGCCGTACCTGTTATGGTTCAAAAGAAGTGGTCAAGGTTAAAGTTTTTTTCGACAGACAAAGAGATGTCAAAGGTCAAGGTCGCAAGGTCAAAAATTTTGGTACTGACAGAAAGGTCATGTAACAAGGAATACACATGTGAAATATGGTAGCCGTACCTGTTATGGTTCAAAAGTAGTGGTCAAGGTTAAAGTTTTAACAGACAGACAGGCCAACAACTAGATGCCCACCAAATCGGTGATTTCGGGGGCATAAAAATATTGCGAGTAAAATATCCTCTTTCTACGATAATTTTGCCAGACTTTTCTTGAGTGGGACATTAGAGAAACAAGAAATGGTAACATACTATACAAAAAATAATTTAATTTCGAAGAGTATTGCACAAGCTTAAAATAGTCGAACTATTGAATACCATGGCTTTCTTACACTATCACTCCATTTGGACAATTTTAATATTCCACAAAAACAATGGTTTCTTTTCTTTACAATATCATTGTGGAAAAGGCGAGCAATTTAGCCTTTTGCTACACTGTTTTCCAACACTGTCTGGTGCAGTGGCGTTAACCCTTTCCCTCATATAGATGCTTTTTGACGCCTCTGCAGCAGACGACCTTTTGAAAACATAGTGACAATAGAAGAAATTGCTCAAAACGAACAATTTCTCCTTTTGCCACAATGTTTTCCACTATTAGTCATAGGTTATCCATTCAATTAAAGAGATTTTCTATTTTTTGACAAAATATGTTCCAAGTCGTCTGCTGCATAATTGCTGTATGTGGGAAAGGGTTAAAATGTGTCTTCATGTAGGATAGGGATGACCAATGACAACATGTTAGTGTTATGCTCTTTCAAATTAAAAACAAGTCTCCCAGAGGAAATGAATGAAAACTCTTTACAACTAGATCTATGTGTAATTTCTAAAACTCTCTCTGGTCAGGTGATTGTAATCTGGTACTTCAGTTAGGTGGTATATCAGTTCAAAAATCTGTCCCTAGTTCGGCGATTTATATACTGCCATAGTAATATCCTCTACTCTTTTTATAAGAATGGTTCTGTAAAAGAAAAATATCTTTATCATAGTAAAAAACGAGAGAACCGCAAGCGAATGCCAACCCTCATCTGCTTTTTATTAATTCAAAATGGTGCATTGCTAAATAACTATTAAAGCCAGAGTTATGTGACTTAGTATAGACATGTGTATTATTCCTAGGCACATGTGTACCAGGTTTCATTAAAATGTTAAACGATTTCTGAGTTATGAGGTAAGGTTAAAGTTTTGTGAAGACGCAGATGACGACGACGCCAAGGCAATCACAATACCCAGACTTTTTTTCTTTCAAAAACAGACAAGCCAACAAGTAATATACCGAAAACATCTCATAAAATTCATGATGTATCTTTGACCCTTAATTCTTTCCCACATACATACACTTTCTTACACCTCTGCATCAGACACATGTTGTGAACAATTAGCAATTTCTCCATTTGTCACATGTGGAAAGGGTTAACCTGAGTGGTAGATAATGATGGCGTTTAGTACCTCTTCTGCAGATGCTTTTGAAAACAGTGTGTGGTAGACTCTTCATAATTTATATAACTGCAAATATCTGGGAAAATTTAATCAGGCGTGCAAAAGAAACTGCAAGGAGTGGACACTGTTAAAGAAATAGCTTATTAGTAAAGGCCATTTGTATCTTGAAATCTAACAAGAACTTTAATAATAAGAAAGGAATTATAAGGTTTTGCCATTTTGCACCATTCCTGATGCTGCCCTGTTTTTCAACGAAATCAATATGGCTTGAATACTTTTTGAAGAGGGTCACTCAAGGAACATTTCTACCAAATTATCTTGCAATCAGACAAGCAGATTATGGAGGAAAGGGTTTTTAAAATTGGGGTATTTTTCTCACTTTCTGATGCCGCAGCAACCAAACTTCTACACAGAATGGAGATATTTGAACAATTTTGATAGAGGACCAACAAAGAAATATTCCTGTGAAGTCAAGTTGAAATTAGTCCAGTGGAATGGTATGAGTTGTCATTTGTAGCTAAAAGTTCAATTTACCACTTTTGTGATGACGCCTGGTTGCTATGATGTTGTAACCAATCATTACAGCTTGAACAAATTAAGTAGAGGATCACTGAAGATTCCTATTCTATTTTCTTAAAATCAGACAAGCACTTTCATAAAAATGGAATTTTCGAATTTCAAATTTTGCCTCTTTCCTGATGCCACCTGACTGACATGTTTTTCAACCAATCAGTATGATTGAACAATTTTTGTAGAGGGACACCCAAGGAACATTTCTATTATATTGGAATCTGACAAGCAGATTCAGATGATAAGATTATGAAAGCTATTTTGCCCCCTTTCTGAAATTTTGAAAAGGACCACCAAAGGAAAATTCCTGTGATGTTTTCTGGAAATTGTTCCTGTGGTTTAGGAGAAGATGATGTTTAAAGCTAAAAGTTAACAACGGACGACCGACAGATGACGAACAGAGAGTGATCAGAATAGATTACCTTGAGCCTTTGGCTTGGGTAATCTTAAAAGCTTTAACCCTTTACCACAAACAACAAATTTACAGCAAATTATTTTGAAGAATACTTCAAAGCAAAACTACGGGAAATCTCTACAATTAAAGTATGGTCATTGAAAAGAATTGAAAACATTGTGGCAAAAGGAGAAATTGTTTTCAAAAGTCGTCTGCTGCAGAGGCATCAGAAAGCATCTGTTTGTGGGAAAGGTTTAATGAACAGATACTGATTAATTGGTGTTTGACGCCGTCTGTAAGTCTAATAAGTTTTCACACATTATCGGCTCTCCTTATGTCAACATCGGAAATTCCAAAATTGTGATTCCCTGACCCACCTTTTCTTTATTTCATATACAAATTGTTGTTTATGCCAATTTCTTTAGTTAGATTTTTCGGCTACAGTAAGGTGATTTTCCAGTCCCAGTAAGTTAAATCCTTAATTGAAACAAGTGTATATCTTGAAACAAAAAAATTATAAAATCCTTAATTGAAACAAGTCAGTGTATATCTTGAAACAAAAAAATGATAAAATCCTTAATTGAAACAAGTGTATATCGTGATACAAAACGGTGTGAACAAATATATTAAACAAGAGGGCCATGATGGCCCTAGATCGCTCACCTGAATTATTCAATGTGATTTCTAATGCAAAACACATCAAGACTATTATTCTGACAAAGATTCAAAATACAACCTCCAAAGTGTTAACAAGATTTTCCTTCATTTGGCCTAGTAGTGACAAACATTCTGGCAACATTTCAAGCTGCTGAATAAAACAAGAATATTTTTTAAGATTTGGCAATTTTCCCCTTTTCTGATGCCGCAGCAACCAAAGTTCTACTTGAAATTAAATTCTTTGAACAACTTTGAAAGGGGACCACCTAAGGACCATCCTGTGTAATTTTGAAATCTGGCTAGTACTTTTGGACAAGAAGATTTTTAAAGTTTTAGCAATGTACATATAAGGAAAACAAGCCCCGCCCCGTTGCGGCCATGTTTTTCAACGGATCGGAAATAATTAAACAGTCTTCATAGAGGGTGCCCTTAGGAACATAAATTTTGTGCAAAATAATTTTTAAATCGGGCCAGCACTTTTGGACAAGAAGTTTTTTTAAGATTTGGCAATTTTCCCCTTTTCTGATACTGCAGCAACCAAAGTTCTACTTGGAATGAAATTCTTTAAACAACTTTGAAAGGGGACCACCTAAGGACCATTTCTGTGAAATTATTTTGAAATCTGGCCAGTACTTTTAAACAAGAAGATTTTTTAAAGTTTTAACAATGCACATATAAGGAAAACAAGCCCCGCCCCCTTGTGGCCATGTTTTTCAACGGATCGGAAATATTTGAACAATCTAGGTAGAGGGTGCCCTAAGGAACATTTGCGCAAAATAATTTTCAAATCGGGCCAGCACATTTGGACAAGAAGATTTTTTAAGATTTGGCAATTTTCTACTTTTCTGATGGCGCAACAGCCAAAGTTCTACTTGGAATTAAATTCTTTGAACAACTTTGAAAGGGGACCACCTAAGGACCATTCCTGTGAAGTTATTTTGAAATCTGTCCATTGGTTTAGTAGAAGAAGTCATTTGTAGGAAATTGTTAACAGACGGACAGACGACGACGATGACGACGACGGACGCTCAGTGATCACAAAAACTCACCTTGCACTTCGTGCATAGGTGAGCTAACAAGAGGGCCATGATGGCCCTGGAATCGCTCACCTGATTTTTTTTTTTCCACTTTAGCTATATAAGCCCCCGCCCCCTGGCAGCCATAGTTTCCGACCAATCAACTTGGCTTGAAGGAATCTGATAGAGGGTCACCCTAGGAACATTTCTACAAAATTATTTGAAAATCGGCCAGACACTTTTGCCGGAGAAGATTTTTTAAGTTTTCACTATAGCCATAAATGCAAAATAGCCCTGCCCACTGGTGGCCATGTTTTTTGACCAATCAACATGGCTTGAAGGAATCTGAAAGTGGGTCATCCAAGGAACATTTCTACAAAATTATTTGAAAATCGGCCTGACACTTTCGGAGAAGAAGATTTTTTAAGTTTTCAATATAGCCATATAAGGCAAAATAGCCCCGCCCCCCTGGCGGCCATGTTTTTCGACCAATCAACTTGGCTTGAAGGAATCTCATAGAGGGTCATCCAAGGAACATTTCTACAAAATTATTTGAAAATCGGCCAGACACTTTCGTAGGAGAAGATTTTTTAAGTTTTTACTATAGCCATATAAGGCAAAATAGCCCCGCCCCCCTGGTGGCCATGTTTTTTGACCAAGCAACATGGCTTGAAGGAATCTAATAGAGGGTCATCCAAGGAGCAATTCTACAAAATTATTTGTAAATCTGCCAACCAGTTTGGGAGAAGAAGATTTTTTTTCAAGTTTTCACTATAGCCATATAAGGCAAAATAGCCCTGCCCACTGGCGGCCATGTTTTTCGACCAATCAACATGTCTTGAAGGAATCTGATAATGGGTCACTTAAGGAACATTTTTACAAAATTATTTGAAAATCGGCCCAACACTTTCGGAGGAGAAGATTTTCTAAGTTTTCACTATAGCCATATAACGCAAAATAGCCCCGCCCCCCCTGGCGGCCATGTTTTTCGACCAATCAACATGGCTTCAAGGAATCTTATAGAGGGTCATCCAAGGAACATTTCTACAAAATTATTTGAAAATAGGCCAGACACTTTCGGAGGAGAAGATTTTTTAAGTTTTCATTATAGCCATATAAGGCAAAAAAGTCCCGCCCCCCTGGCGGCCATGTTTTTCAACCAATCAACATGGCTTGAAGGAATCTCATAGAGGGTCATCCAAGGAACATTTATACAAAATTATTTGAAAATCTGCCACCTGGTTTGGGAAAAGAAGAATTTTGAAGTTTTTTTCATTTCGTTGCCATGGAAACCCGAATTCTGCATGGATCCCAAAAGAAGTTGACGCACGATGGACGCCGGACAAAAGGCGATCACAATAACTCACCTTGAGCAAAAGCTCAGGTGAGCTTAAAACAACAAGGTCTGAACGAAAAGATAAACAAGAGGGCCATGATGGCCTTTGAATCGCTCACCTGATTTTTATTTTTTTTTCACTTTAGCTATATAAGCCATGCGCCCTGGCAGCCAGTTTCCGACCAATCAACTTGACTTGAAGGAATCTGATAGAGGGTCACCAAATAAACATTTCTACAAAATTATTTGAAAATCGGCCAGATACTTTTGGAGGAGAAGATTTTTTAAGTTTTCACTATATCCATATAATGCAAAATAGCCCTGCCTACTGGCGGCCATGTTTTTTGACAAATCAACATGGCTTGAAGGAATCTGAAAGTGGGTCATCCAAGGAACATTTCTACAAAATTATTTGAAAATCGGGCCGACACTTTTGGAGAAGAAGATTTTTTAAGTTTGCACTATAGCCATATAAGGCAAAATAGCCCCGCCCCCCCCCTGGCGGCCATGTTTTTCGACCAATCAACATGGCTTGAAGGAATCTGATAGAGGGTCACCCAAGGAACATTTCTACAAAATCATTTGAAAATCAGCCTGACACTTTCGGAGGAGAAGATTTTTTAAGTTTTCACTATAGCCATATAAGGCAAAATGGCCCCACCCCCCTGGCGGCCGTGTTTTTTTACCAATGAACATGGCTTGAAGTAATCTGATATAGGGTCACCCAAGGAACATTTCTACAAAATTATTTGAAAATCGGCCTGACACTTATGGAGAAGAAGATTTTTTAAGTTTTCATTATAGCCATAAAAGGCAAAATACCCCCGCCTTCTGGCGTCCATGTTTTTTTACCAATCAACATGGCTTGAAGGAATCTGATAGAGGATCACCCAAAGAACATTTCTATAAAATTATTTGAAAATCAGCCTGACACTTTTGGAGGAGAAGATTTTTTAAGTTTGCACTATAGCCATATAAGGCAAAATAGCCCCGCCCCCCCCTGGCGGCCATGTTTTTCGACCAATCCACATGGCTTGAAGGAATCTGATAGAGGGTCACCCACAGAACATTTCTACAAAATTATTAGAAAATCGGCCTTACACTTTCGGAGGAGAAGATTTTTTAAGTTTTCACTATCCATATAAGGCAAAATAGCCCCCCCCCCCCCCCCCCCCCCCCCCCTGGCGGCCATGTTTTTCGACCAATCAACACGGCTTGAAGGAATCTGATAGAGGGTCATCCAAGAAACATTTCTACAAAATTATTTGAAAATCTGCCAACCAATTTGGGAGAAGAAGAATTTTGAAGTTTTTTCGGTTTCGTTGCCATGGAAACCAGAATTTTGCATGGATCCCAAAAATTTGAAGGAATTCTGGTGAGGTCATTGAGAGGATGCTTTCTGTGAAGTTTCATCCAAATTGACCCACTGGTTACTGAGGAGAAGAAGTTGACGCACGACGCACGACGGACAAAAGGCGATCACAATAACTCACCTTGAGCAAAGCTCAGGTGAGCTAAAAAAACACCAAAGTGTGAACAGCATTTATACATTGACCCCTTCACTAATACAGACATTTCATAATTTGTGAAAACACTGTGAAACATTAGTGCCAGGCAGTCACACAAAAACCACTGATGCAGGGTTTATTAAAGTTTTTAGGAATCATTTCTCTGATAAAATGATCTTGCGAAGGCAGACAACACGCAATAATTAAGACATACCCATTTTCTCCCTCTATAGACACCACTGGACTAGGCATGTTGGGATTCAACCGTGAAGCACTTTCTGCTATATTGGCTATGTGACCTGCAACTTCCCTGCTAGCTACTCCTTTAGCTGAAATTAATTTGAATTCTATGTTTCCTACATACATAATTTTGGACTGTTGCAGAGGTGTCAGATGTGGTCTACATCAGACAACTCGGCAACAGTCCACAATTGAAATGTTGTTGCAAAAGGAGAAATTGATTATGATACCAAAAAAATCCTTTAGCTCACAATATTTTCGCCACTTCCTGGATTTCAATTTTATTTCTTTTTCAATATTAAATCATTCTAAAAATTTAATATAATTTATAATAAGGTATTAGGTTAAACTTTTCGGCTTACCTCATACGGAGGACTTAAGAAGCCTAGAACCTTTAGAAATCATCTTTGTAAGAAAAGAAGAAATGATGCTTTCATGAATTCAGACCCATAAACTTGATAAAAAAAAACACTGCTCCTAATGTTTAAGTAATCAATGTGATCAGTTTTGTACTATGTAAACAGAAGTCCAAAAATGTCTTTGATCTCCAATTATTCTCTTAACCTTTTCCCAGATACAGATTTTCTGACGCCTCTGTAGAACACAACTTTTGAAAAAATGATGGCAAAAAAAAAATGATGAGCAATTTCTCCTGTTGCAACAATTTTCAATTTTATTCAATAAGTGTTCTTTCATTTAAACAGTTTCCATATTTTTTTACTAAGTGTTTTCAAAGATGTCCTTTATAGAATTGTTGTTTGTAGGAAAGGGTTTATGCACAGTTAATACTCTTTGTTATAGTAACCCAAACTAATTGTCTTTTAAATAATCTTATAGTTTGATGGTCAAATATGAATTTAACCCTTGGTCTCATATATACGTTTGCTGACGCCTCTGCAGCAGACAGCTTTTTAAAAACATAGTGACAAAAGAAGAAACTGCTCAAAACGAGCAATTTCTCCTTTTGCCACAATGTTTTCCACTTTTAGTCATAGGTTATCCATTCAATTATAGAGATTTTCAGTTTTTTGACAAAATATGTTCAAAAAGGTCTGCTGCAGAATTGTCGTATGAGGGAAAGGGTTAGAAACAAGAACAATGCCCCTGATCTAAAGCTCTGAACGAGTGTTTTACCTCCTAGGCAGAGTCCATGATTATCTGTACATAAAACACCAGCCACACCAGGCACACGGAACCTGCAAAATAGATTGATGCTTTAGAAAGTAGATTACGAATACTAAGATATAAACTTTGTTCAAAGTTCAGCCTTATTATTTCATTCACCAATTTTTTTTTTCATCAAGAGCAATTTCTTTGCCACAATGTTTTCAACCCTAATAAATGATTACACTGTTTGTTTATAAAGAATTTCCAAATTTCTGTAAATTTTCCCCAAAACACTTAAACTATAAGAAACAATGACACTCCACAGTAAAATTAAAGGTTTTTATAGTAAGAACATATTTTTACTAATGACTTCGTAGTTAATATGAGATGCACCAACTATCCATCAAATCACTGGTTCTCAACTCTCAACATTTATCATGGTTCATGGGAATACTTAGTTTAAACTTATTTATTTTAAATCGATTGCGAAACAAGCTTTAAGCTTATATTAATCACGCTCGATGTCTGCTTCCTGGATACTTAACCAGTACTCGCGCCGATTGTGTGGAAAAATCCCGAAGTCAGGACCTGCTCATCACGGGACTCGAACCAGGGACCTTTGATGTGAGAAGCCGACGCTCTACCTCTGCACCACTGTCTTCCACAAATGGGAATACTTATAAATTCATGTCAAAAACCAACAATAATGACGATTAAATTCAACAACTTATGTGTAACTAAACAAAGCATCGATTCACATACAATTTATTACGTATAATGCGTTTTTGGAAATATATAAACAGTATTTGAACTGAAGGTTCGAGAACAGGGACCTGTACGATACTTGTGAATAGCGAAAATATTTCGCACGAAACGCAGGTACGTTACACGCAAGTACACGCTTATTTTGATTGTTGTATTCGGCAAATGTTTTAGGCTGACCAATATAATGACTTTTATTGTTATTATCGCATAAATGAATAAACAATACTTGCGTGTCGTCTAGGCTTTTGTCTAAGGGTCTTTCCATGATATGAGTGTGCCTACAGCTTCCTTGTGACTTCTGGTTCCTCAGTTCTGTCAGATTGAGGCGGGTAACCAGATAGATTACTAACAATTCGTCACAATAACGACTCGACACATTTCGATTCGCCACAGTCTTTCTTATACGGGTTGTGATCTTAAAATGATTAATATTAAATATGACATTTTAACGATGTATTGGTTGTTTAGTTGAGTGACTGGCTGATTGATTGATTGATTGATTGATTGATTTACTCGCTGTTTCATTACTTTGTTCATATTGATAATGATATTATGTCGTCTGCCAGTTTTATTTGAAGGCTGTATGTTAATGTGACCTTTACTTTTCGTTTCGGTAAAGAATTTTCATACATACATGTTATATTAATCATTATATTGTTAAGAATGTTTCAGGCTACACATGTTTTATTTTGCATCCGTGCTACGTCGCCTTTCAAGGAAGATGCGTCATTAGCGGTTACATCATTAAAACATATTTCAAAACATACGGGATAGGCAGTGAATGGTAAATATACTTCGTTCAATTATGTGGTGATTTCATATTATATTATTTTACTTTAAAATCTGCTCCATTTACATGAACAATTGGCCCGGTTAGCTCAGTCGGTAGAGTACTTGCCCTGAAAGCGAGAGGTCCCGGGTTCGAGCCCCGGACTGGCTGCATGTTTTTCTCTCCTTGTGACATATCGATTTCCTTTTGTAAACACATAAAAGAATTGAGCGCGTATATAGCACTGATGACCTGTAATTGTATTTAGACATATATGCCAGTACCGTTACGGATTATCGTTCTATAAATGTAAAATGCAACAGTAGAATCCTTATATATGTTAAAGCACGTTGCACGTTGCAAGTTCTTAGCAACTCTGAAATATTGATGTCTTCGTTCGGGGATGCAATTATGAATAACTACATCTTATACAAGCTGTAGCTTCGACCTGCTCGAACGATACCATCGATATAATTAAAGATGTGTATATGAGCCGTCCCACGAGAAAACCAACATTGTGGACTCTGCGTAATGCATCGTCGCGGATCAGTCTTAGCATGCCGTGCAGGCTTACCCGGACAGACACTGTTCGCCTCCTGTGGATTTTCTGTTTTAAGAATCATTTTTGTATACCTCTATCCCCCAGAGACGGAATGTGTCGGCCCGGATTAGCTTGCGCGGACTGAAAAGGTGTATTCCTAGGTTACTTAAACGATTTTACAATTTCTATTCTAGCGTAATTTAGAAAGAAGTCATAAGATGTCGGTCTACTGTTTTCAAATATATATCATTATTTTGGTCTTATTAACATTGAGCTTGAGTTTCCAAATATTCCAATACTGTTCTAAGTTACGATTTCTTTTTATTTGATAAGGTTTTTGTAATCACTGCATGTAATATAAAGATACAATTTAATCAGGTCCGTGAAGTTAGGTTGACGAGTGACGAACTACTGTGAAGTTAGCTTGACGAGCGACGAGTGTCGAACTGCTGTGAAGTTAGCTTGACGAGCGACGAATTGACGAGTGACGGACTATGCTGCTTCATCAATTTCGTCAATTTGCCAACAATTTAGTGTGTACGTGCTGCGATATATTATATCGAGGGATGGATGCATAACTATGGAAAATACCTATAGAAATATATACATCAGACGTATTACGTTGTCCATCTGTCCGTCCGAACTTCATAGAATATCCGTGAACGTCTTTTTGGACTTTAAATTATCTACCAAAGTTATTTCAATCCTGTATTTCTCGCTTGTACAAGCTGAACTATCTCATATCGAGGTAATATCGCATTGGTATTGAATATAGCTACACATACTTGCTCCTTGTACATGTGTTTGTCTGACCTTGCGGACTTACACGTATGTCAGTGAACGACTATTTGACACTTAAAACCACTACTAATCTAACTTCTATCATGCATTTCTCACTTGTTTGCGCTGCGATGTATCATACTAAGGAATGGTTGCGTAGGTAATGGTATACACCTACATATACATGCTCAATTTATGTATCATTTTCAGGGTCAAAAGTACGTCAACATACTCATTTCACGTGCGTACAGACAGATTGACTTCAAACCATGTGTTTCTCGCTTCCAAATCTTCAAAGATAAGCAGCCATACATGGACACATACATACATAAAACATACTGACTGAGAGACTGATAGTCTTACAGATTGACATACATGAAACTATAGTTACATACAGACATACAGACATATAGACATACATACATACAGACAGACAGACAGACAGATAGACAGACATTATTAATGGGGAAATACAATCTGAGGCACGCCCATGTATACAATTATCACATAAACACACATACTGGTGAACGAACCCCAAATGAAATGCATGTAAATAAGCCATGAGGTTTGTCAACGTATAACACGCACCAAAATATAATGTTGTAAGACATCATATTACATTCAACTTCAGTTGAATCTTTTCATACACATGTTGTATGATGGCTTATTGCATGGAGAAAAAAAATTCTGAGGCGCGTCCATATATACAATTATCACATATACACACGCACTGGTGAACTAACCCAAAATGCAATGTATGAAAATAAGCCTTATGTTTGTCAACGTATAAACGCTTCGAAATATACGTCGCCAAATATCACAGCATATTCTGATTCAGTTGAATCGATTCATACACAGGTTCAAGTTGATGGCTTTCGGCACATGCAGGCTTTTTTTCGGAAGCGAGTCGACCTCAAATACTTATCTGGCATGGATATGAGCCCTGATGTTTGACAAAGTATAAAAGGCACAACACTATACGTTGACAAACATCACAGCACATTCTACTTCAGTTGGATCTATACATACACATGTTCTCTATGAGAAAATGTTTTCAATGGCGCGTCGACGAATGAAATGATCAAACAATATGCACATACAGTTGAACAGACCACAAATGCATAGCTTGCATGAAAAATGAGCCCCGATGTTTGTCAACGTATATAACGCATTAAAATATACGTTGACAATCATCACAGCACTTTCTGTTTAAGTTGTATCTCTAATTACACAGGTTCTAGTTGATTGCTTTTTCATTGTTGAAATGTATTTGGGTCACTTCCTCGTATGTAAGTATCACATTTACATACATACTGGTACACGAACCCCAAATGCAATACATGAACATGAGCCCTGATATTTGAAAACGTATAAAGGGTACACACATATACGTTGACAAACATAACAGCACATTCTACTTCAGTTGAATATCTACATAAACAGGTTCTATAGTTGTTGCCGTTCTTCATGGGGAAATATATTATGAGGCGAGTATGAAATTATCACATATACAAACGTATTGGTAAAATCAGCCTGATGTTTGTCAACTTATAAAGCAGACCAAAATGTACGTTGACAAACATCACAGCACATTCTACTTAAGTTTCGAGAGGTTCTTATTGGTGGCTAACTTCATTGGGAAAATGAATTCTAGGCTTGTCCTCGCTTGAAATTACCTCAAAAACACAGGAACTGGTCGACGCTCCCCAAATTCATATCTTGAATAATAATGAGCCAACGTATAAAATGCACAGAAATAACGTTGACATACATCACAGCACATTCTTCTTCAGTTGAATACATACACAGGTTCTAGTTGACGGCTTTATGTATGAGGAAAGTTATTATCACATATACACTTATACTGACCACAAATGCATATATTATATGAAAATTGGCCCTGATGTTTGTCATAGACATAAAGGTTCTAGTTAACGGCTTTCTGCATTGGGAACCTTTTTTTCTGAGCCTCTGAGTGTATCAGGGCTAATCGCATTGCTACATGTAATTACGCTGAAATAGAGAAATTAATAAGTGTCCCTGATATCCCTAAATGAAAGAAAAAATATTGAATCGTCGTAAAGCTACTGTATGGGGGGAAGTAATTAATAAACATGGTATAAAAATCAGACCAGACATATTTTCGAAAGCATTTTATTACACTTTGCATCTGAATTAAACCAAGGAAAACTACAAAACACATTTTTAGAGTACCATATACCAACAACAAGTTTTTTTCATACCAAACTTATATATACCTCACCTTAAAGTATACAACTATGAATATTATTTGAAAAGTAAATGGATTATTAAAAACAATATCCGTTATTATCTGTATTATCCGTTTGTAATAGGGTGCATTTTGTGGTGACACATTTTAAACTTATCTCATAGGTAGATTTCATGGTTCATTGTTTTTACCTGTCCATTGTCCACTCTTGAATTTTGAGTGACAGATCATAGTTAGCTCTCGTTAGGATAAGTTGGAATTTGAATTAATGATTAGCTTGAACATTTTGGAGGGAAATTGAAGATTTGAGACAGAGAGATATCAGTTGATAGACTACCATCTAGTTCCACAAATTGTAAGTTTACATGTATTTATTTAATTAACCTTTGACTGTAAATGTATTTGACTCATTGTGCTAATATGTGCTTTGCATGTATTTGTTTAATATGTGTGTGTAACGTTGTGCTGCTATAGGTCCGCAACGTTGTATGTAATTGTTCAAACTGAAAGTGTATGTATTATATTTGTTATAATGTTTGTTATGTTATGGGGTAAAGGATAATTGTGTCAGTAAATGACATAATGATCATTTACAGGTTTACACATCTGCATTCCAATCTTAGTCCGAATTACAAGTAAATTTCCGTGTAATGTTCAATGCATTGTATATTAAATGTTTGTTAACTTTGTTTCAGAGTGGTATTTATTTCATGATATCATCCTGACAATAAAGAGTAAAAGGATATAACGTCTGGACTCAACCATAAGAACCCTATACCCAATAGGCCCATTTCACCATACCCTGAGAATGGAGTCCTATAACACGTTTTTAATCGTTTTTAAGAGTAACCAATTATGAAACAAAGGAACATTCACACCTATATTTTTCTATGTGAACGAGGGTCGAAAACTCTTCTTCTTCTTCTACCAATGTTACACAGCGCCCACTCTGGAGCATCGTCGTACAAGGTTAACGGTACACATAGTACGTTGTGGTGAGGCGCAGTTTTAAAAGTATTACAGTCGAATACTGCACCAATCCCGGATTTGAATGCTTCCAAGGAGGTGGCCGCCGCAAGATGCTCTGGTAGCTGGTTCCGTATACGTAGGGTGGGCGGGAAGAAGGAGTGCCGTAGGTAGTCTGATCGACAGGATGGGGACAATGTAGCGGATGGCATGCCTATGGTTGCTACTGTGGGTGTATTCAGGTATGTTGCCGCAGGAATGTCTATGAGGTTGTAGACGATGCGATTTATCATTGTCATCTTTGCTTTGCTGCGTCTCTACTGTAGAGTCTGCCAGCCAAGTGATGCGATCATATTGGATGTGCTGCTGGTGGCCCGGTAGTCACCGCGTTCAAATATTGCAGCTCTCCTTTGCACAGCTTCCACTTGCTGGACATAGGTATGTTTTGTGGGTCCCATATGGTGGATGCATGATCAAGTATGGGTCTCACAAGGCTCTTGTATGCCATGTCCATGGTCTCAGATGGGAAACTGGATAAGTTACGCCTTATGAATGCCAATCTGTTGTTTACCTTTTTAGCTTACCTGAGCACGAAGTGCTCAAGGTGAGTTATTGTGATCGCCTTCTGTCCGTCGTCTGTCAACTTCTTCTCCTCAGTAACCAGTAAGTCAATTGGGATGAAACTTCACAGAAAGCATCCTCTTTATGACCTCACCAGAATTCCTTCAAAATGTTGGGATCCATGCATAATTCTGGTTTCCATGGCAACGAAACAAAAAACCTTCAGAATTATTCTTCTTCCAAACTGGTTGGCAGATTTTCAAATAATTTTGTATAAATGTTCCTAAGGTGACCCACTATTAGATTCCTTAAAGCCATGTTGATTGGTCGAAAAACATGGCCGCCACAGGGCGGGACTATTTTGCCTTATATGGCTATAGTGAAAACTTAAAAAATCTTCTCCTCCGAAAGTATCAAACCGATTTTCAAATAATTTTGTAGAAATGTTCCTTGGATGACCCTCTATCAGGTTCCTTCAAGCCATGTTGATTAATCGAAAAACATGGACGCCAGGGGGCGGGGCTATTTTGCCTTATATGGCTATAGTGAAAACTTAAAAAATCTTCTCCTCCGAAAATGTCAGACCGATTTTCATATAATTTTGTAGAAATGTTTATTTGGTGACCCTCTATCAGATTCCTTCAAGCCATGTCGTTTGGTGGAAAAACATGGCCGCCAAGGGCGGGTATATTTTGCCTTATATGGCTATAGTGAAAACTTAAAAAAATCGTCTCCTCTGAAAGTGTCAGGCTGATTTTCAAATAATTTTGTAGAAATGTTCCTTAGTTGACCCACTAACAGATGATTCCTTAAAGCCATGTTGATTGGTGGGAAAACATGACCGTCAGGGGGCGGGCTATTTTGCCTTATATGGCTATAGTGAAAACTTAAAAAATCTTCTTCTCCGAAAGTGTCAGACCGATTGTCAAATAATTTTGTACAAATGTTCCTAAGGTGACCGACTTTCAGATTCCTTAAAGCCATGTTGATTGGTCGAAAACATGGCCGCTACAGGGCTGGGCTATTTTGCCTTATATGGCTTTAGTGAAAACTTCTCCTCCGAAAGTATTTGGCCGATTTTCAAATAATATTGTAGAAATAATCCTAGGGTGACCCTCTGTCAGATTCCTTTAAGCCATGTTGATTGGTCGAACACTATGGCAGCCAGGGGGTGGAGCTTATATGGCTAAAGTGGAAAAAATCAGGTGAGCGATCCAAGGCAATTATGGCCCTCTTGTTTGTTGTAGTATTCACATGGTCTATCCAGGAGAGGTCATCTGATATTGTAACTCCAAGATATCTTCCGGATTTGGTGGTGTTGAGCTGCTGACCATGGACAATGTAGCTGCTTTTGATGGATTCTTTCTTTCTTGTAATATGAAGGACCTCGCACTTGGATGGATTGAAGCTCATGGGCCAGTCCTTTTCCGACTGCTGTAGTGAGTCAATGTCCTCTTGAAGTAATTCTGTATCCTTTTTGCTTCTGATGTATCTATAGAGGAGACAATCATCAGCGATGAGAAGGGATGGTGATTTAAGGCGCTGAGGCAGGTCAGTTATGTATACCAGAAAGAGGAGAAGGCCAAGGACTGTTCCTGAGGCACTCCAGATGATACGGGAGCAGAAGGAGAGGTTTGACCTTCCACTAGTACTTGTTGTGTTCTTCTGGAAAGGAAGCTATGGATCCAAATCAGCGCTGTGCCCCTGATCCCGTAGTGACTCAGTTTCAGGAGAAGACGTTCATGCGGGACTTTATCGAACGCCCTGCTGAGGTCCAGCAGTATAGCATCAACTTGTTCAACAGCACCGAGTCCTGCAGTCAGGTTTTGTAGGGTTATAATTAGCTGGGATTCGCAAGATCGTCTATTCCGGAAGCCATGCTTTATGTCAGAGAGGATGTTGTGGGCTTCTAGATGAGACATGATCTGGCTATAAAGGATGTACTCCATGAGCTTGCTGCAGACTGAGGTGAGAGATATCGGCCTGTAGTTGGAGGATTGACCTCTATCAACTTTCTTAAGTTGTGCCGTGATGGTGGCTTTGCTCCAATATTCTGGGATTTTCTCAGGGATGCTTGAAAGACAAGTGTCAGTGGAGTTCAATCTCATATGCGACTTCTTTCAGAAAGCGAGTGGGAATGCCATCAGGACCAGAAGTGTGTGTGGGTCAAGGGAGGCTAGGAGTTTATGAACACCTTCTTGTGTGATGTTAAATTGATGCATGTCCGGATGTGGGTCACCTGTAACCATTGGGAGGTTTGTCTTGTCCTCAACTGTGAACACACTGCAGAATTGATGATTTAAGAGTGATGCTTTCGCTTTGGTCTCATTAAAGACAATCACTTAGTGGTGCCACTCCAGAACTGTCGCAGCGCTTGCTTCTGATGAAAATGTAAAGTTTCTTTGGGTTGTTGTCTTCTGTGAATATATCCCGAATGTAGCTATTATAAGCCTGGCTGCATACGTATTGAGTGTCTTTCAGTAACTGGTGGTAGCGCCTGATGTCCTCTTGGTAGTTTGTTGAATTGGCTCTTAGGTAAGCTCTCTTTTTCTTGATAGGTTGACTGAATCTGTTTGATGCTTTTTTCGAAGGCACAAAGTCATCAGTGGATTTGATGCAAAAGTCTCTGAATTGATACCAAAAATTGTCAATATTATTACTTTAGGGGTATGAGGGTGTAAAGTTGGCGGTAAAGTCTGATACTGCTTGTTTGAGACTGGAAGGGTTTGCTTGTTTCCAAAGCAATAGTTTCGGGTCGAAGCTTGGGTAAACACGATGTCGTGGTGGCTCACTATACGTACAGGTTTCATTTCTCGATGAGCGAGGGTCTGTTTGTAATGAAAAGGTCCAGTGTGTTGTTTCCCCGAGTTGTAGAGTCCACTATATTTTCTGAACTTATATCAGATATTAGGTCAAGGAGTAGCTGGTTTATCTGTGGGTTGTAGATATGGCCATGTATGGTACAAGAGCTCCAGTCTATATCTGGGAGATTAAAATCGACAGATATCCAAACCGTAGAATGGGGGTTTGCTAGGTACAGATTCCTTAAAGACGTGCAGAGCTCTTCCATGTATTCAGTGTTGCTGCTTGGTGAGCAGTAAACCGAACACATAATAAGAGGCTGTTTTTTTGGGGCAGTCAAATGATGCTTCACATGCTTCAGAATTTGAGTTAAGATGTATTTCACAACCTGTTTTATTGTTTTAGCTGCGATAATAACTCCTCCATCGGCACTGTTGCCTCGATCTTTCCTGGCTACAAAATGGTATACTTCAGGTAAGACCTCCCGCTGGAAAAAACCTTGATGTAGCCAAGTTTCAGTGCAAATAATGATGTCAGGATCAGACTCTTTCAGAAGCAGCCAGAAAGCACTTGTCTTGGCTCTCATACTTATAAATCTTATAAAGATTATTATAAATCGGGGTTGAAAAGTCTGGCTAGCTTTTAACCTAATGCATAGGAAGTAAAGCCGGTCTATTTATAATTGCCACTCCTCCAACTTCATTGCAAAATTTAAACCGACCGGTAATGTTAGTGAACAGACGCGACACATGTCAGTTATCATTTACACTCCTCCTACTTGCATAAAGTAAAAATGCGTTGTGATGTTTGTCAACGTTTAAGAAAAGACCTGTCTCTACCAGTGTTTACGTTTATGGTGTGCTCCGACATTGTACCAAACCATGAACTCCCGGTCCAGAAGCGGATGACGTAACGCCTACACCACGGAGACGGCTTGTTAGGACATTCTGAATACGTTCTAGCTGATACGTGTGGTCATATATAACGATTAGTTTGCATGGACACATGCATTCTGCACATAATCAAGAAGATACCGTGTCAGACTACACATTCTTGTACCAGAGATATGTCTCTGATCCAACATATGCATGAATGTAGAACGAGACATATAAATACAGAGGTTCAAATCACCGCGGAATCTCGCATTCTATCGCGGGTACGGTGAGATTCTCGCTCATCATAGTATTTGTCCTTCACGCTCATAACAAGCGTCGGACGATCCCGATTACTCACTCAGCATATATTTGTTTTTCTTTTTTCTTGATTTAGGTTTAACGCCGTTTTTCAACAATTGTTCAGTCATATCGCGGCCAGTTCACCGACTCATTTGTTTCTTGGTTTGCTCACATCAGTACTCCACACAACATACTTTCCAAGCATCTGGCAGCTTTTTCACTTAGACTGTTAGCTCATTGGTGAAAGACGAATGTCGCTTGTCACAGTGACTTTAATCAAACGTCGGAAAGAATGATGGCCGAGGTGGGGTTCGAACTCACAGCCCCTGGATTGACAGCCCGCGTCGCTACCGACTGAGCTACATTTGTTAACATAGATGATGAAAGAATGAAGCATATTATATAAAATATAAGCGAAGTCTTATTTGTCCAACAAAGGTAGAGGGTACCACAAGGAACATTTGTGCAAAGTAATTTTCAAATCGGGCCAGTCCTTTGGACAAGAAGATATTTTAAGATTTGGCAATTTTCACCTTTTCTGATGCCGCAGCAACCAAAGTTCTACTTTGAATTAAATTCTTTGAACAACTTTGAAAGAGGACCACCTAAGGACCATTCCTGTGAAGTTATTTTGAAATCTGTCCATTGGTTTAGTAGAAGTCATTTGTAGGAAATTGTTAACAGACGACGACGACGACGGACGCCGGACGGTGAGTGATCACGAAAGCTCACCTTGCACTTCGTGCTTAGGTGAGCTAAAAAGAGAAAAGTTGTTTTACAAAGTTAACTGCTGCAGAGGCCTCAAAAAGTCTCTATATGACGGAAAGGGGTAAATGTATCACATCTTACTTATGTTATGAAGAGATCAAGTGTTCTGATTGCCATAAGATTTTAAGCTTCTATAGGCCCATTTGAAAATGTACACTATATCATGTACAAGAGACGAGAGTTAGATACAAGGAGGTCCGGGTGCGATACACCAGCTGTTTCTGAAAAGGTGCCTTGGTTCTTTAACATGCTCAGTGTAGCACCGATACAAACAAGGTCATTTTTTTCTAGAAAGGACAGTCCAGCATGTTAACCACAAGACCACCCGGCCACATGATTATATACATGTAACATGTAGTTCAACTGCAACTCAGTAGGTCATATATTTGAAACAAAATTATAGACAGATAATTTGGTAATAGTTTTATTCATTGGGTATCTTTTTCTAGTCAAACACAATGTACATGTACTTAAGACTTTGTTTTTCTTGCATAAATAAAATATTCACAAAAGATTTTCCGACAAATAAGCAATTTTTCCAAGTAAAGCAAATTATAATAAAACTGATAATAAATTTAGTTTATTTCTTATAAAAGTATAAGTTATTGTACTTGAAACAACACTTTGTGATACACTTGCAAGCACAAAAGCCTTGAGCTTAACCTGTGTCACTTCTAGGAACAAGAAAAATATTGATAGTCAACCCTACATCTCCCCCCAGGGATGTATGGTCAAAGGTCAGCTAATTGATAAAATGACACAACAAGATGCGTGTGAATACCAAATGTGGTACATTCAGGAAATATGGCAAGGTCAAGGACACAGTGAACCATCTCTGGCCTAAGAAGTTTCTGTACATCAAATTGAGTAACTTAAGGTATTATAATGTAAGAGAGAGCTTGTATGAGCTTTTTCCCAAAGAGGAATCATATATCAAGGTCAAGGTCAGTGATCTAATTTGGGTATGTGAAAAACCCTCCTACAAAGATGTATGTGCATACTGGCTAAATGTAAGTCTTAACAGTTACCTCAAATAGCTCGAAAACATTTGAGGAAAGGGTAGATGGACAAGAATCAAACCTATAAAGCATTAGCCGTTTCCCTTAAATGGACAATGGTTGATGCCAAAACACCTTGTGTATTGGAACAATTGCTTGACAGTATATATCTCTTTCCTTCTTTGTTTTTAATCTTTATCAAGAATGATACTTTCAATTTTTTCCAGATTTTATAATGTTTTTTTTTTTTTAAATCAAACAACTCTGTGTTCTAAAGATAATTGAACTCAATTGTTACCTTCGGGTATTTACTGAGGGAAAATTGCTTATCAGAGAGAGACAGATTTACATCAACTAATATCAAAACAACTTTATACAATTAACAATGGACATGAATAAACTTTCTAACATCTTTCACATAATTACGTGATAAACCCTATCTTCTCTTCATCTTTTGCTATAATTCACTTTTTCTGTTCTTTCACCACCTACGAGGCAAAACCTAAGACTCTGAAAACATCATATCAGTGTAACAAGCTCCTTTTCCAACAATGTTTTCAGCTGGGTATCAAAATCAAACATTCACTTTTCCTCAGAGCAGAACATTCTTAACCCTTTCCCTCATACAGCAATTCTACAGCAGACGACTTTGAACGTATTTTGTCAAAAAATAGAAAATCTCCATAATTGAATGGATAACCTATGACAAAAAGTGGAAAACATTGTGGCAAAAGGAGAAATTGCACGTTTTGTGCAATTTCTTCTTTTGTCATTATGTTTTCAAAAAGCCGTCTGCTGCAGAGGCGTCAGAAAGCGTCGATATGAGGGAAAGGGTTAACCCTTTCCAACATTCAGACACATTTTGATACACCTGCAGTAGACGACTTTTGAAAACATTGTGGCAACTAGAGAAATTGCTCCTAATAAAAAGCTACACAAAAACCTTCTGCTCATAAATCAGTCATAATGAGTAAGGATGGCTTACTCTATTGTCATATTCATATATCACACAAACATTAACAATGAACATGGATTAATATTTTCTCTGTTATTTACAATAATATTTTTGCATATTTACATGTCATTTTCAAATCATCAATTTGTTAATACAACTTGTTATAACATTCAACAAACCTTAACAACTGTGAAACTGAAACAATGGTGTTAAAAGGACCAGATGTGCCACCTGCCAATAAGTGATCATATGAAAGTGTAACAGACAGACAAATAGACAGACATGGAGAATGATCTCTTCCTTCCAAGGCAGGCGACACAAATCTGGGAATTGCCGTCAGTCCATGAGGACAATATTACTCAAAAAATAAGTTTCACCTTAGCTGACTCATCTGCAACAGACGACATAGTAAACATATGGGCGCATATATACAGAATCTCTACAAATACTAGTATAATCATCGAATAAAAAAGAGAAAATGTAGTGGCAAAAGAAGTTCCCCTTTTGCCGCAATGTTTTCAAATGTTGTCTGCTGCAGATGAGTCAAAATGCCTGTGCAGCAGACTACTATTGAAATCATTGTGACAAAAGTAGAAATTGCTCAAAACAAGCATTTTCTCCATTTGTCACAACATTTTTGATAATTATGTAAAATTAATTAGATGTTCTCTAATTTATCCCTTTCCCACATGCGCAGACACATTTGATGCATCAGAAGCAGATGGCTTTTTAAAACAAGAGGGCAATGAAGGCCCTGGATCGCTCACCTGATTTTATTTGTTTTCATTTTAGCCATATAAGGCAAAACAGCGCTGCCTCCTGGCGGCCATGGTTTTTTTACCAATAACCATGGTTGGAAGGAATCTCAAAGAGGGTCATTCAAGGAACATTTCTACAAAATTATTCAAAAAATCTGCCAAACACTTTGGGAGGAGATGATTATTCAAGCTTTGACTTTGACTTTATGCATTTAAGGCAAAGCAGCCCCGCCCCCTGGTGGCCATGTTTTTTAACCAATCAACTCTGAAAGAGGGTCACCCAAGGAACATTTCTACAAAATAATTTTTAAATCGACCTTACACTTTCGGAGGAGAAGATTGTTTAAGTTTCCATTATAGCCATATAAGGCAAAAAAGCCCCGTCCCTGGCGGCCATGTGTTTTGACCAATCAACATGGTTTGAAGGAACTTGATAGAGGGTCACATAAAGAACATTTCTACAAAAATTATTTGAAAATGGGCCAACCAGTTTTGGAGAAGAAGAATTTTAAAGTTGTTTTCGTTACCAAAATTTTGCATGGATCCCACACATTTGAAGGATTCTGGTGAGGTCATTGAGAGGATGCTTTTTGTGAAGTTTCATCCCAATTGACCCACTGGTTATAGAGGAAAATATGTTGACGCACGACAGACGCACAACAAAAGTTGATCACAATAACTCACCTTGAGCACTTCGTCCTCAGGTGAGCTAAAAACAATGTGACTTAACATGAAGAATTTCTCTTTTTCCAACCTTGTTTACAACACGTTTTTTAATAATGATTACAAGTTCATTCATAGTCATCTGAAGCAGATTTGTCAAACGGGTAAAGCATTCAGATGAGTTTTATACTAATTAGTTATGATTTAAATTTGCTGATATCTTTCCCTAACTTCTCTGAAAATGCTGTTAACCTTTTCCAACAATCAAGAAAATTGGCAGCAGATGCCATTGAAAAGTTATAGGTAAAAACAATTATAAAAAAAAGTATTATTATTGAATAATAGAGTATATGAAAACATTGTGACAAAAGAGGAAATTGCTCATTAAGAGCAATTGCTGCTTTTTCAAAAATGTTTTCAAAGGTCATCTGCTGCAGAGGTGTCAGAAAGCATCTCTTCATTGGAAAGGGTTAAAAATGATTATTGCACAGTAATGATGTTGATAGTATATAATACCCTTTCCCATCCTCACCCCAAATACAGTTTGCTTTTGAAGCCATAACCACAGTCAAGTTTGGCAATATTGGTGTCACAAGAGTTTTTGTCATTCCAGGGGATGCATTTATCAACTTAGTCTGAAGTTACCTGCCCCTACCATTACATTATAGTGTCAGGCATACATCGGCAGCGCCCTTTGAACATGGTGTGGCAAGCAATAAAGACACCCCTTTTGAGGACCAACCGGTTTAACCTTTCAAATTCTGAAAGTAGTTTGCTTCATTATTTATGTATTGATTTCGATCATCAAGTTGTATTGGTCTGCTGTAGAGTTTATAAAAATCAGTTGCATATCCACTAATTTACCATATATACCGTTAGCGATATATGGATACCATTTTAGCCGTCATTGTTCGTTGGTGCCAGGCATATCAGTCTACTATAGTATGCCATGTACCGGAAACCAATTCTTAACTTGCCAATGACCAGTAACTATATATAACCAATTAACCCTTTCCCACCTGCAGATGCATTTTGCCGCAATAGCAGCAGACAACTATTGAAAACATTGTGGCCAAAGGTGGCCACCTTTGGCCACAATGTTTTCCATTTTTATCCATTCAATTCTAGAGATTTTCAAATTTTTAACAAAATATGTTCGATGTCGTCTGCTGCAGATTTCTGGGAAAGAGTTAAGTCAAAACATGAGCGACGGAAGCAGGCGACACAAAAAATGAGAAATTGTTCAATATTAAGCAGCTTCTTTACCCCCCAATAATTTAATATTATACCAGATGTATGGTTAAAAGAAAATCTATAAAATCAGAGTTTAAAATGGAGGAAAAGTGTGACATAATCAATTCAAACAGTTTTTTCCCACAATGTTTTATTAGTTTTTTTGTTTTTTTACACATCTGCATCAGGATTTATAGATATTCTCCCTTTAACCGTTTGCCACTTGCAGATGTGTAAAAAATGTGGGGAAAAGATTAAGAGTAAGACAAACTCTTTTTTTTTTTACCTCCTTCTAATTTTAAAAGCTAACAGTAAACCCCACAAAAGGATCAAATTAAAATCACCTCATCCATTTCCCACATATAGTCGCTTTCTGACGCCTCTGCAGCAGACGACTTTTGAAAACATTGCAACAAAAGAAGAAATTGCTCATAACGAACAATTTCTCCTTTTGCCACAATGTTTTCAACTTTTTTCATTAAATATACCCTCCTCATTTATAAGGATTTCCGATATTTTTGACCACATGTTTCCAAAGTCATCTGCTGCAGATTTGTTGTATATGGGAATGGGTAAATAAAAGTTAAAAAGAGTTTTTGTAAAAACACATCATCTTCCCGGCATTATGTCAGTTATTGAAAGCATTAACCCTTTCCCTCATATAGACGCTTTCGGAGGCCTCTGCAGCAGACAGCTTTTTGAAAACATAGTAACAAAAGAAGAAATTGCACAAAACGTGCAATTTCTCCTTTTGTCACAATGTTTTCCACTTTAAGTCTAAGGTTATCCATTCAATTATAGAGATTTTCCATTATTTGACAAAATATGTTCAAAGTCGTCTGCTGCAGAATTGTCTTATATGGGAAAGGGTTAAGGACAGACAATGCAAAAGTGATCCCAAAGTTTCACCCTATCATGGCAGAAAAACTATCTTAACCCTTTCCTACTTATAGACACGTTCTGACGCCTCTGGAGCAGACGGTATTTAAAATCATTATTGAAAAAGGAGAAATTGCTCATCATATATTCAATAATCATACTATAATTTATTCTATATTTTGTACTTGATCATTTTAAAGTCGTCTGCTGCAGATTTATTCTATTTGAGAAAGGGTTAAATCCTGAGGTTCATTAAAAGCAGTTTAACCCTTTCCTTCATATAAACGCTTTCTGACGCCTCTGAAGCAGACGGCTTTCTGAAAACATAGTGACAAAAGAAGAAATTGCTCAGAATGAGCAATTTTTTCTTTTGCCACAATGTTTCCACTTTTAGTCATATTTTTGACAAAATATGTGCAAAGGCGTCTGGTCTGCTACAGAATTGTTATATGAGGGAAAGGGTTAATCTGTAGCAGAAACCTTAAAAAATATGCAGGCCAAAATGTGAAAAATCTCTATTACAGAAAGTACCTGTATAACTATTGAAAAGAGTTGAAAACATTGTGACAAAATGAGAAATTGCTAATTATGGGTAATTTCCCCATTTGCCATAATGGTTCTTAAAGTCATCTGCTGCAGAGGAGCCACAGAGCCTCTGTATGTGCGAAAAGGTTAACATTACAATATCGAATTGTTCTATGTATTCATGTTTCCACAGCAACATAACAATAAATAGATTTGTAAAAAGTATTCTCTTATACCACCAGTACTCAAAGGTTTAATCCTTTTTATTCTGAACTTATAACTTGGATTTGTCATGCTTTGCATTTGGAAGAGACCATATTCAATCATAAGGGTATCAAGACAAAGATGTTGAGTTGAGCAGCCAAAAGTATAGAGCACAGTCATTACGAAATCGGTTCCAGCAGTCAAAGGTTTAATCCATTCTGATTCGTTATTTCCATATACCAGGTGATACAGCATATTTTAATTCATAATACTTTTACAAAGCAGACGTCTAAAACAAATGCCACAAGACCATGCCTCTCTGAAACAAGCCGGCCCAAAGTCTCATTTCAGCTCTATGCCTTGTATTTGCCCTATTAAACCTATGCACAGCATCATCTCCTATATACCCATTCACACTTGCAGATGCATTTAGACAAGATTGCAGTAAAAGGCTTTCAAAAACATTGTGTCAACAGGATAAATTCCTCACTACAAGTGATTTCTCCTTCTGCCACATTGTTTTAATCACTATTTAATACTTATACATAAACATGACTGTATTCATAGAGATTTTCCGTATCTTTTGTGTAGGTTTCTTTCTTCTAAGTTGTCTGCTCCAGATTTGATGTTTGTGAGAAAAGATTAACCCTTTCCCTCATAAGACAATTCTGCAGCAGACGACTTTGAACATATTTTGTCAAAACATAGAAAATCTCCATAATTGAATGGATAACCTATGACAAAAAGTTTTGTGCAATTTCTTTTTTTGTCACTGTTTTCAAAAAGCTGTCTGCTGCAGAGGCATCAGAAAGTGTCTATATGAGGGAAAGGGTTAAACCACATTCTCAGTACACAGTCATGGACAACACATCGCTCAGTGACTAAGAACAATGCCAACCAGTACTGTTCCCATCTTCACTCTTGTAAATGGACATACAAAAACAATGAACAGAATTGTTATAAAGCCATTTTTAGTGTTGTAACACAAACTCCATTTGTTCATCATCCATAGACGGGCTTACTGGTTGGGACGACAGCATTGGATCCGACGACAATCCCGATGTTTCATCCATAAAGTCTTCAAGGTTGAGTGTTGAGGGAAATGGGGAGTCTAACTGTACACAAGGAATTGGTTCGATTGTCTCTTGTTTAAGGGGTTGCATATTAAAGTTACTTAAAGTGTCAGGACGCACAACTGATGTCAATGGGTTCATTCCATCCTGAATACCAGTCTGTAAACCTTGGGCTTGCATCATGATCTCCAGTTGCTGAAAACAATACAACAAATACAGTCTGACATACAACAAATCTGCAGCAGATGACTTTGAAATCAGACAGGCAATACTATGGGAAATCTGCTTTGAAATGAGATCCCTCGTCAAAATATACTATTGTAAAAGAATGCTTGGACCTCCTTGGTATACCAGTTACTAAATTCTTGTGTTAACCCTTTCCCTCATACAACAATTCTGCAGCAGACGACTTTGAACATATTTTGTCAAAAAATGGAAAATCTCTATAATTGAATGGATAACCTATGACTAAAATTTGAAAACATTGTGTCAAAATGAGAAATTGCTCGTTTTGAGCAATTTCTTCTTTTGTCACTATGTTTTCAAGAAGCTGTCTGCTGCAGAGGTGTCAGAAAGCGTCTATATGAGGGAAAGGGTTAATAATGTTTTACTTAAGTTTGACCGTAGTTAGCTAGTTTTTGACCCATATGACCAAGTTTCAAATCTGAGTAGGATTTGATGGAGATGAATGTTCTGATGATTTTTCATAAAGATTGGATGAAAAAAGTGGCTCTAATGCGTTCGCTGGGTTTTACTAAATTATAACCCAGTGATCTAGTTTTTTACCCCACATGACCAAGTTTAAAGATTGACATAGCTTTAATGGAGATGAAAGTTCTAACAAACATTCATGAAGATTAGATGTTCAATGTTGCCTGTAGAGTGATCACAAGGTAATTGTGATATAGACTATGATTATAATATATTGAAACTCTATATAAATGAATTAAAAAAATTGAATTAAGTTGAAAACATTGTGGCAAAAGGAGATATTGCTCATTATGAGCAATTTTTCCCTTTACCAAACTGTTTTCAGAAGTCATATGCTGCGGTGGCATGAGAATGCCTCTATAAATGGGATGGGCTAAGCATCATCTGACTCGAAGGCATAAGTGAATGTCTATATGAGGGAAAGGGTCAATACATGTTATTAGTTTTAATATTCTACGTAAAATGCTGCTTCACAGGAAACCAATATAAATTTTGAAGACATTGTGGAAAAAAGGGATAGAAATCTCGAAATTTCTACTTTTTCAACTCAATATAAAATCATTCTCTCTATTTTCATTTATAAGTCATTTTCATCCTTTGTATTTCCAACCCATCTGAAAACACCATATCAGGTGAATAGAATGAGTAAACCATTTCTAAGCAATAGACATTTTGTGCGAGAAAACCAACACCTCATGTGGATTTTCTGTTTCAGGAATCATTACTCTATACCTCTATCCCCCCCGAGACGGAATGTGTCGGCCTGGATCAGTCTGATCTGGGTCGATACATTATGCAGAGGCCATAATGTTGGTTTTCTCGCGGCACGGCTCATATCAGGTAAGTTGTTAATTAAATCTTTTTCCCCATAGAAAAATTCTGCAACAGACAACTTTGAAAACATGTAGGGATAAATGTGCTAAATCTTTTTTAAAAAAATGTATCATTATTGAATTGAGTTGAAAAAATTGTGGCAAAAAGAGCAATTGCTCACAACGATCAATTTTTTTTCCTTAGCAACAACATTTTCAACATGCAGATGTGTTGAAAAGCTTCTGCAAGTGGGAAAGTGTTAAAGGTGCTGATAAAAAGTTTGAATGCAGAAACTTTTGAAAATATTGCTAATAGTGACAACAAAGTAGGTAGTAAGTAGTTCAAAACTTTTTTGGCAGTAAATGTGGAAAAACTGTCAATTGAAAGTCATGAAAATGAACAAAATTTGGCTTACTGGGTATGACTACCCAGTAAAAATGAAGCATAATCCATCAACATTTAGATGTTCATGGTACTGGAAAATGATTTGTTTTATTGGGGTTTACGCCGCTTTCAACATTATTTCAGTTACATCACGGCAACAGTTCACTTATTCATGATCCCTGGGTAAACAAACCAGTACTGGGCTAGAAAATGTGCCTTGCCCAAGGGCACTCCATCATGACCGTTGTGCAGCGACTGGGGATCGAACCCGGGACACCCGGTTTTAAATCCCAAATGCTAACCACTCGACAACAGCAGATTCCACTGGAAAATGAAGTTAATACCCTTATTTTATCCGAGAATTATGATTCTTATATTTCAAGACAACTTTTGACTGTAATTTCTATTTTCTGGAAACAAACATTTACAAACCTGTATCCGTAGGAGCATGCGCCTATTTTGTTGCTCTACTTGTCTCTTTCTGTCTTCGGCCTCTTTCAATCTATCGTGATCTCTCCTCAACCTCTTGATATAGTCTACAGAAGCTTTTAAAATAGATCCTTTGTTCTGGCGCAAATCTCTGCAATCATGAAAAAGGTATAAAAGTCAAATTTGCTTTACCTGCAACCTCTGTTTAGCAGCCAGTTGAAAGTTAGCCGAAAGTCATTATCTGTCATATTGAGGGCTTGCTATTAATTCTAACTCGAGGGTTTTTTCAAAATTTACAACATTTAAATTTCTTATGAAAAATCATTTAAAAATTCAAGAAGGATAATGAGATTGAGCACTTTCTACTCTTGCCATGTTTTCAACTAATATTCAATATTATACAACTTTTTCTATATTCTAGTCCAGATACTCTTGAAGTCATCTGCTACAGAATTGTTGAATCAGGGAGAAGATTTAACCATTCCCAAATTTAATCCTTTCCCACATATAACAAATCTGTAGCAGACCACTTTGAAAACATTTAGGAAAATACTTGAAAACTCTCCATAAATGAGAAGTAAATTAATAAATAGAGTTGAAAATATTGTGGCAAAAGGAGAATTTCTTTTTTCACCAAAATGCTTTCAAAAGTCACCTGCTGCAGAGGCGTCAGAAAGCGTTTTTATGTGGGAAAGGGTTAAACAACATGTGTGGCCTTTACAGCAGATGATTAATGACAAAAAAAAAATCCAAAGAGTCCTTTGCTACAGGTTTTTAAAGTCCTTTGCTACAGGTTTCTAGTCCTTTGCTACAGGTTTCTACAGTCCTTTGATACAGGTTTCTACAGTCCTTTGCTACAGGTTTCTACAGTCCTTTACTACAGGTTTCTACAGTCCTTTGCTACAGGTTTCTACAGTCCTTTGCTACGGGTTTCTACAGTCCTATGCTACAGGTTCCTACAGTCCTTTACTACGAGTCTCGACAGTCCTTTGCTACAGGTATCTACAGTCCTTTGCTACAGGTTTCTACAGTCCTTTGCTACAGGTTTCTACAGTCTTTTACTACAGGTTTCTACAGTCCTTTGCTACAGGTTTCTACAGTCCTTTACTACAGGTTTCTACAGTCCTTTGCTACAGGTTTCTACAGTCCTTTGCTACGGGTTTCTACAGTCCTATGCTACAGGTTCCTACAGTCCTTTACTACGGGTCTCGACAGTCCTTTGCTACAGGTATCTACAGTCCTTTGCTACAGGTTTCTACAGTCCTTTGCTACAGGTTTCTACAGTCTTTTACTACAGGTTTCTACAGTCCTTTGCTACATGCTTCTACATTCCTTTGCTACAGGTTTCTGCAGTCCTTTACTACAGGTTTCTACAGTCCTTTGCTACCGGTTTCTACAGTCCTTTGCTACAGGTTTTTACAGTCCTTTGCTACAGGTTTCTGCAGTCCTTTGCTACATGCTTCTACATTCCTTTACTACAGGTTTCTAGTCCTTTGCTACATGCTTCTACATTCCTTTGCTACGGGTTTCTGCAGTCCTTTACTACAGGTTTCTAGTCCTTTGCTACCGGTTTCTACAGTCCTTTGCTACAGGTTTTTACAGTCCTTTGCTACAGGTTTCTGCAGTCCTTTGCTACATGCTTCTACATTCCTTTACTACAGGTTTCTAGTCCTTTGCTACAGGTTTCTACAGTCCTTTGCTACAGGTTTCTACAGTCCTTTGCTACAGGTTTCTACAGTCCTTTACTACAGGTTTCTACAGTCCTTTGCTACATGATTCTACATTGCTTTGCTACAGGTTTCTGTAGTCCTTTACTACAGGTTTCTACAGTCCTTTGCTACAGGTTTATACAGTCCTTTGCCACTGGTTTCTATAGTCCTTTGCTACATGTTTATACAGTCCTTTGCTACAGGTTTCTGCAGTCCTTTACTACAAGTTTCTACAGTCCTTTACTACGGTGTTCTACAGTCCTTTGCTACAGGTTTCTACAGTCCTTTGCTACAGGTTTATACCATCATTTGCTACAGGTTTCTAAATTCCTTTGCTACAGCTTTCTACAGTCTTTTGCTACAGGTTTTTAAAGTACTTTGCTGCAGGTTTCTAAAGTCCTTTGCTACAGGTTTTTAAAGTCCTTTGCTACAGGTTTCTACAGTCCTTTGCTACATGTTTATACAGTCCTTTGCTACAGGTTTCTGCAGTCCTTTACTACAAGTTTCTACAGTCCTTTACTACGGGGTTCTACAGTCCTTTGCTACAGATTTTTAAAGTCCTTTGCTACAGATTTCTACAGTCCTTTGCTACAAGTTTATAAAGTGCCTTGCTACAGGTTTCTACAGTCCTTTGCTACGGGTTTCTACAATCCATTGTATCAGAGAACTTTAATAACTTTTAAGAACAAGAGCGCCAAATGTCACAAAATACGCCCATCCTGGTTTTTTTGAGACCAATTAAGTATAGTAATAATTGGTTGTACATCAGGCAAATTTAGAGAGCAGACACTGTTAGTACAGTTTTGGCCATTTCGAGGGACAAAAGTGTGTAGTGACTAAGATAACGTGGTAAGTTATCAAACTTGTCCAAGATATTATGCCAATACACATTCTGACCAAATTTGTTGATGATTGGACAAAGGCTTCTAAAGTAATTGAGCTGACAAGACTAATTTTAAGTAATTTCTATAATTAAAGGGCGATAACTCTCGATTGACTAAAGCAATATGGCTAGTTATCGAACTTATCCGAGATATTATGCCAATACACATTATGACCGAATTTGGTGAAGATTGGACAAAGGCTTCTAAAGTTATTGAGCTGACAATCCCAATTTTAGGTAATTTCTTTAATTAAAGGCGATAACTCTGGATTGACCAAAGCGATATTGCTAGTTTACCAAACTTGTCCGAGATATTATGCCAATACACATTCTGACCAAATGTGGTGATGATTGGACAAGCAAATTCAGAGAATTATGGTCCCCCGCCAGGGTAAAGGTCACAAGGTCAAAAAAAATGGTATTGATGGAAAGGGGTTGTCACAAGGAATACACATGTGAAATATGAAAGCAGTACCTATTACGGTTCAGAAGTTATGACCAAGGTTAAAGTTTTTGTGACAGCGTGACGGAGGGACTGACGGACTGACGGACTGACGGACGGACTGACGAATGAGAAATAATAGTCCCCACGCTTTCGCTAAAAGCGGGGGACAATAAAGGCTTCTAAAGTTATTGAGCTGACAAGACCAATTTTAGGTAATTTCTATAATTAAAGAGTGATAACTCTCAATTGACTATAGCGATATGGCTAGTTATCAAACTTGTCCAAGATATTATGCCAATACACATTCTGACCAAATTTGGTGATGATTGGACACAGGCTTCTAAAGTAATTGAGCTGAAAAGACTAATTTAAGTTAATTTCAATAATTAAAGGGCAATAACTCTTGATTGACTAAAGCGATATGGCTAGTTATCGAACTTGTCCGAGATATTATGCCAATACACATTCTGACTAAATTTAATGATGATTGGACAAAGGCTTCTAAAGTTATTGAGCTGACAAGACCAATTTGGGGTAATTTCTATAATTAAAGGGCGACAACTCTTGATTCACTAAAGCGATACGGCTAGTTATCGAACTTGTTCGAGATATTATCCCAATACACATTCTGACCAAATTTGTTGATGATTGGACAAAGGCTTCTAAAGTTATTGAGCGGACAGGACCAATTTGGGGTAATTTCTATAATTAAAGGGCGATAACTCTTGATTGACTAAAGCGATATGGCTAGTTATCGAACTTGTCCGAGATATTATTCCAATACACATTCTGACCAAATTTGGTGATGATTGGACAAAGGCTTCTAAAGTTATTGAGCTGACAACATACTGGACGCCGCCCGTACGCCGCAGGTAAAACTATAATACGATCCGTTTTTTCAAAACGGGCGTATAAAAATATGGAAAAACTCTATAAATGAAAGTTAAATTATTGAACAGAGTTTAGCAATTTCGAGCAATTTTCACTTTTGCTACAATGTTTTCAGACATTCTGGGAAATGGTTAAACACTGCTCAAACTACATTGTATCTATTTACACTCATATATTGCCAATTAAAACTTACATATCTATAGATCTCGGCAAGAGTGTTCCGAGCTCTTTTATTCTGTCATTGATATTAAATCTCCGTCTCTTCTCAACTGTAATAATTAAATTATTGAACAGAGTTGAGCAATTTCGAGCAATTTTCACATTCGCTACAATGTTTTCAGACATTCTGAAAATGGTTAAACACTGTTTAAACTACATTGTATCTATTTACACTCATATATTGCCAATTTAAACTTACATATCTATAGATTTCGGCAAGAGTGTTCCAAGCTCTTTAATTCTGTCATTGATATTAAATCTCCGTCTCCTCTCAACTGTAATTAATACACAGGCATAATAATTCAATTATTTCTGCTCTGAACAAAATTGAGAAAAATTATCAAATATCTTGAAATGTTTGAAAAAAACCTTAGCTGCAGAGGAAAGTGTTTAAATAGTGAGAGCCTTAACTACAGGTTTCTACAGTCCTTTGACTTTAACCAATCATAAAATATCTGTAAGATTAAACTTAACTTTTTCCCACTTGCAGACAACTTTTGAAATCATTGTTTTGCCTGTAGGAAATGGTTAACCCTGTCCCACATTTTGAGACTTTCTGACCTCTCTTCAGCAGATAACATATGAAAACATTATGGTGAAAAGAGGAATAGCTCATGATGAGCAATTTCTTCTTTTGCCACCATGTTTTCGATTTTTTTCAATGAGAATGTCTTCATTTATAGAGATTTAGAGATGGTAGATGTTTTCAAAGTCGATTGCTGCAGATTTGATGCATGTTGGAAAAACTCAACCCTTCCCACATGCAGCAAACCTGCAGCAGAAGACTTTGAAAACATGTTGTCAAAACCCCAGAAAATCACTTTAAATGAAAGTACAATAATTGAATAGAGTTGAAAACATGGTGACAAAAGGAGATATTGCTGGTTTTAGAGCAATTTCTTCTTTTGTTGCCATGTTTTCAAAAAGCCATCTGGTGCAGGCGTCGTCGAAGGCGTCTTTATGAGGGAAAGAGTTAATTAATATTGAATGTCAGCATCAATGTAAGAGTTCACTTCTAGCGATATACAAGAATCTGAATCCCTTTCTAAGAATCTTACCCATAAACATTTCCCTGGTGTAGACAACATCAGAGACCTCTACAGGGTACAACTTTTAAAAACATTGTACAAACGATCTGAATGAGTAATTTCCCCCCTATTCACACAATATATTCATCAGACAACTTCTCAAATTTATTAATTTGGAGAGTTGGGGAAAAAGCACATCAGGTCAAGGTAAAGACCCTGCAAAGTTTAACGCTTTCCCACCTACAAATGCATTTTGACGCATATGCAGCAGACGTCTTTTGAAAACATAGTGACAAAAGGAGAAACTGCTCAAAACAAGCAATTTCACCTTTTGTTACAATGTTTTCAATTTTTTTCAGTAATTATTCTTTCATTTATAGACATAGTTTTTTCTAGATGTTTGCAAAGTCGTCTGCTGCAATTTGTCTGTATGTGGGAAAGGGGGACGAAAAACCATCTCCATGGTTTATTGGTTAGAGTGTCTGCCTTTGGAGAGGGATACCTGAGTTTGATCCCCAGTCAGGTCACCAAAACAATATTAGCTATGGCTTCACTCCTCAGGGTTGGGTGATCAACTGATGCATCGGTGCGAGGATAAAATAATACCGGTAGAACTGGTTAATACCCAGGAAACGCCATGACATAACTAAAATAATCTCAAACCTTTCCGACCTAAAGACGCGTTTTAATGCATCTGCATTACACGACTTTTGAAAACATCGTGACAAAAGGAGAAATTGCTCAAAAGAAGCAATTTCTCCTTTTGCAATAATGTTTTCATTTTTTTCCAGAAATTATAACTACAATTATAGAGATTTTCCATCTTTCTGGGTAGACATTAGAAAAGTCGTCTGCTGCAGATTTGCTGTATGGGGGGAAAATGTTAAATGAACATCATAAAAAACCATAAAATACATTATAAGAACTAAAGCTCAGAAATGTTACTCACTCATGTTGTGATTGTCTTTTTTCTGACGTTCTTTGGCCCAGCAGCGGGCATCATCTTCTGTGAGGAAATTTGTGGGCGTGCTTATGCGTTGCCCTGGCAACAATGTTGGAGCAGAGTTGGCTGTATTTACAGGATGACTGGATGATGGCCTATATACAAACTCTGAGGGGTTGGGATTCTGGTAATTAAAATACAATGAGAGTAACTTGGTTTTTCTTTCAAGGTTTGATATCAGTTTTAGAACCAACAAAATATACATATGTTGTTTACTTGGGTAAAATGGCCGGCTCAAAAACTATAAAACTGTTATCTTTGCTCAAAATGTGTGCTTTAGTATCTGATTGGCCTGAAATAAATTAATTATTGAAATTGACCTATCAGAAGTCGCAGTTCAAGCATGGAGTTAATTTCTGAGCACAGAGAACTATTTCATAAGTTTCGGGCCCAGGTTTGGAGGGGTTACTCCCTTGCTCTTAACCCATTACTTCACAGGGCTTTTCATAGGTCGACTGCTTTACAATCAACAGACAAACAATTTCACCAATCTAAAAAACTGATTTAAGATTTATGTTGATAAAGAGTTAAAAATATTGCAATGAAAGGTGAAATTGCTCGTTTTGAGCAATTTCACCTTTTATTGCAATGTTTTCAAAAGTCGTCTGCAAAAGCAGGCGACAAATGTCGTCTGTGTGAAGTAATGGGTTAACAATTACTGAGAGGTCCAGATAAGGAGGGGGTTTGCAGCTATTTTTCCCACAATATCTCTCTTACTATCCAACCAAACCCCATTTTGTAGGTTCTCAAAAGAATCGTTTTATTGAGACGATTCTTTTGAGTATCCACAACATAGGGTTAGCGGATAAAATAAGGAATTTAGAACGAGCAAAACACTCCTTTTCTAGAGCTCTGCTTACTGTTGGTTTAACCCTTTCCCTCATACGACAATTCTGCAGCAGACGACTTTGAACATGTTTTGTCAAAACGTAGAAAATCTCTATAATTGAATGGATAACCTATGACTAAAAGTGGAAAACATTGTGGCAAAAGGAGAAATTGCACGTTTTGTGCAATTTCTTCTTTCGTCACTATGTTTTCAAAAAGCCGTCTGCTGCAGAGGCGTCAGAAAGCGTCTATATGAGGGGAAAGGGTTAGGGTTTCTAACACTTACTGTTGTTGACATCTGGATGAGGGATGGAGTAATGGAATTGAGATCGTCATCAAATGCCGGGTCTACTGTCTCTAGATCGCCAAGATCATTCAGCAAATTTTCAACCTAGTGGGTAACATAGAGAACAGAGAGTTACAACCCTTCCACTAAGAAAGAGGTCTTTTGATGAAACATCCCATAAAACTTAACCCTTTTTTCACACACAAAAATTATGTAGCATTTGAAAACATCTAGGCAAAACTATGGAAAACATTCCTTATTAATATTAAAAATAAAGTTATTGAACAGAGTAAAAACATTGAGGAAAAAGCAGATATTGCTAATTTATTGTTTTCGGGGGAACAATGTTATCATTGGCCTACCATAAATTATTATCTGCCTAAAATTCAATTTCATTAACCCTTTCCCTCATACGACATTTCCGCAGCAGATGACTTTGACCATATTTTGTCAAAAAATGGAAAGCCTCTAAAATTAAATGGATAACCTATGACTAAAAGTGGAAAACATTGTGTCAAAAGAAGAAATTGCTTGTTTTGAGCAATTTCTTCTTTTGTCACTATGTTTTCAAAAAGCCGTCTGCTGCAGAGGCGTCAGAAAGCGTCTATATGAGGGAAAGGGTTAAAACCAGACCTAAATTTCGCTCTGACTGCCCAATATAGGTTTGGTCAGATAGATTGACCTTTTGCTTTAGGCAATCAAATATAAATAAACAATAAAGAAAAGCGGTGATTGTCAAGTTTTCAAGTTTAATAGAACTGAGCAATGGTATCGTGTAATTCCATCAGACTAAAAAAACAAGCATATGCTCATGAATATTTAAGTGTTATTTGAAACTGTTACGTGATGTTCTCTGATCCAATATACGTACAGCAAAGTATTTTGATCTGATTCAACCCTTCCCACACATAGAGACGCTCTCTGACACCTCTGCTGCAGACAACTTTTGAAACCATTGTGACAAAAGGAGAAATGGCTCAAAACGAGCAATTTCTCCATTTGCCAAAATGGTTTCAACTTTTTGCAGTAATTAAACCTTCATTTACTGAGATTTTCCAGGTCTTTGCCACCATGCTTTCTAAGTCTTCTGCTGCAGGTTTGCTGTATGAGGGAAAGGGTTAAAATATTACCTCCGATATACTCGTTCCTGTGCTGCTCATGCCCATGGAAAGCGGACTGTCTGGATCAACGGGGGCACTACCGCCAAGCTGCGTGAATGCCGATGGAGCATTACTGTTGGATGTGAGACAAAAGTTTGGCAAGGACTGAATCCTACTAGCAAGGTTGTCCTGAGACTTGCTGAAAAAAGATTTGATTTGGTTGTTCTGTTTCTGGAGGACATGGTATCTAGTTGGGTTCTCTAGTTTTGTTTTAACCTGAAATAAAATAAAATAAAAATCATGATTTCAGCAATCAGAGTTATCTTCTGTTTGACCCTTTCCCACATACAGACGATGTCTGATGCCTCTGCAGCAGACGACTTTTGAAAACATTGTGACAAAAGCAGGAATTGCTCAAAACGAGCAATTTCTCCTTTGCCACAAAGTTTTCAAATCATTCCAGTAAATATACCTTCATTTTCAGAAATTTTCCATAATTTTTTCTAGCTGTTTACAAAGTCGTCTGCTGCAGATTTCCTGCATGGTTAAAACATCTCAGCAAAGTTATGAAAAATCATGAAAGGATGAATAAGATGGAAGGAATTTTGTTGAAATGAGCAAAATTGTTGAAGACAACTAAAAAATGGGACATTTTTATAAATGAAAGTTTATTTATTGAAAAAAATGTGGCAAAAGTAGAAATTGCTAATTTTGAACATTTCCTTTTTCAGTCACAATCCTTTCAGAATGCATTTGCAAGTGGGAAAGAATTTATGAGAAACACTTGCATCCTTATCCTGTAAAACCTGTTGCACAAAGTCGTTTCTGACTTGTAGATGAGAGTCTGGAATTTCCTGGTTTCCCTCATTGCTAACTTGTCTACAACTAGAACCCTCCACAGAACTTGAATTGATCATACAGTCAGAACGTGTACTGGGAGCCATTGAACAAAATGTAGCATTAATTCCATTGAAAATGGATCCTTGAGAATTAAATCCCTCTGATCCATCCTTCCAGGCATAATTGTTGCCATTATATGTTTGATTATAAGAGCAAGTAATATATCCATGGTATAATGAACTATTATTCCAATTGTTATTAATACTATCCCAGTTTTGATAATTATATGAATTGTAGATTTCAGAGCTCTCATCTTGGTGAGAACGAGACGAATATTCACAATTGTATCCATTATTATATGTCACTGGTTCCTGGTTATTTTGACAGAAATATGAACTTTGATGTATGTCTGGTTGTTGAGATCTGTTACTGTTATCGAAGGAATTATAATCTGCCATTGAGAACTATGATTCGCCAACTTTAACAAACAGAAGTTGTACAAAAACTTTCATATAGTTTTTATGTCATAAAAGAGGATAAGGACCAGACGTTATTTTTTTCAGACTTTAATAAATATCACAACTTGAATTTTCAACAATCAAAATCAATATGACAAATTTTCACAACAAAATGAGAAGTGAAGCACAACCACCAAACAAGACAGGACTTGAATCACAAAAGGAATTATGAAGACTATCTGAATCATCATCTATATACAATACCTAGATATCACATGGAAATTAGGGTTTCTATTTTTTGCGTAAGATACTATTTTTACCAACCAATGATGTTCCAGGAAATGTTCAAATCTTAAAAACATACATTATATTGGACAAGAAGTAATTTCTCTGATGGAGCACGGAAATGAGCAATTTTGAAATACACCAACACCATAATTAATTGAATCCTTGCACTTATATAGACAGCTTTCAACCCTCAACATACAGACGCTTTCTCACGCCTCTGTTGAAGACGAATTATGGAAATATTGTGGCCGAAAGAGAAACAGCTTAAAATGAGCAATTTCTCTTTTTGTAACAACATATTCAACTTTATTAAATCATAGTTCCTTCATTTGTTGTATTTCTATATTTTTGTCTAAATGTTTTCAAAAGCGCCTGCTACAGATTGTTGTATGATGGAGGGAAAGGGGTTAATATCAGTAGATGTCATTTGAAAACATTGTTTGAAAGCATAAATTGCTCTAACAATTTCACAATTTCCCACAGTATGTTCATTTTTGCATCAAAACTATATACATGTATATATATATATATATATATATATTTCCAATTTCCAGCTGTTACAATTTCTTCTCCAGACAACACATAGCAAAGAACACATTGTGTATATGAAAAACCCTTGTGTACTTCTTAGATTATAGATTCACAATGTTATAAATTTAATGATTTGTGAACTTATATTTAACCTTCAAAAATGCAACCAAATTAATTTCAAAATATGAAAAAAGAAATATAAGGACTTCCTATAAAGGATCAATTGCCCATTTAAAAACATTTCCTTTCTGCTTAAAACCGACAAACAATTTAATTTTTATTAACCCTTTACTTTATACAGCTTGGCCAACAATCTTTACGATGAAGCACCGTTCGTCTTCAACCAAAGGGCTAGCGGTCTATGTGGAAACGCAGCCAGCTGCTTGGAAAGACTTTTGTGTGGAGTACTGGTGTCAGAAAGCCAGGAAACAAAAGGGAAGGTTAACCCTTTCCCTCATATAGACGCTTTCTGATGCCTCTGCAGCAGACAGCTTTTTGAAAACATAGTGACAAAAGAAGAAATTGCACAAAACATGCAATTTCTCCTTCTACCACCATGTTTTCCACTTTTTGTCATAGGTTATCCATTCAACTATGGAGATTTTCCATGTTTTGACAAAATAAGTTGAAAGTCGTCTGCTGCAGAATTGTCGTATGAGATAAAGGGTTAACCTGCCACCATGACCTGACTGAAAACTTGTTGTAATGGTGTAAAAACACAACCGATCGATCAATCGATCAAATATTCTTCAATATCTTTCTCAAACAGGTCTCATTGAAAACATCCTATTAGGTAAACAGTGAAAGAAAAGAAGAAAGACAAGAATTTTCTAAGAAACATCAGTCCAGTGTCACCTGCCAGAAAGCATTAAATGTAATCGAGCAAGTCAAAGATTGACAGATCAAAAGACAGTGAAGTGATAATTTTGTGTCACTCTCAAAAGGCCTGCAACACAATGAATAACAAGAATCCCTTGAGGAGCACCTTCATACATACCTGTAGCACCTGTTGAGGGACCTCGGACGAGGTAGTGTTATGGGCGGGCGGAACATCGATCACAGTGGTTGGGACGTAAGAGGTCTTCAACGATTGGGAATACTGTTCTTCACGCTTGTCTTCATCACGCGCCTGCATGCGCATGAGCTGCATTTTGAGACTTGTCCGCGACGAGAGAGATGCATGTTTGATTTCGGTATTGGAACTGTAAAATAGAGAAAAGAAAATTTAACACTTTCCAGACCTCTAGGTAACGAGCGTTTTTTATGCTCTAAAATCCTTATAGGTTTTTAACCCTTTCCCTCATATAGACGCTTTCTGACGCCTCTGCAGCAGACGGCTTTTTGAAAACATGGTGACAAAAGAAGAAATTGCACAAAACGCGCAATTTCTCCTTTTGCCACAATGTTTTCCACTTTTTGTCATAGGTTATCCATTCAATTATGGAGATTTTCTATGTTTTGACAAAATACGTCCAAAGTCGTCTGCTGCAGAATTGTTGTATGAGGGAAAGGGTTAAAGAGATATTCTGAATTTTTATACCGAGAAGTTTTCAATGTTGTCTGCTGCAGATGTATTGTATTTGGGAAAAGGATTAACCCTTTCCCACAAACAGACACTTTCTGAAGCCTCTGCAGCAGACAACTTTTGAAAGAATTGTGGCAAAAAGAAAAAAATATTATAATGAGCAATTTCACGCTTTGTCAATGTGATTTCAACTCTTTTTAATAATAACACTTCTATTTTGAGAGGTTTCCATGATTTTTCCCATTTGTTTTCAAAGTCGTCTGCTGCAGATGAGTTGTATGTGGGAAAGGGTTAAATAAAAAAAGTTCCTCTGTCAATGGGTGTAGGCAATTAAAGTCGTTCAACTCAATCACTGTATGCGGAAATAAGAGACAAATAATCATCATTTCTAACTTCCTTCCCACAGATGTTAAAGTACATACCATGGTACTTGATGTTGTTTTTAAAAACGAAATGTCCAAACAGATAATACCCGATTTTTAATTTTTGGACTCTTCCAAACTGATCATATTTGAAGAAACAAATGGGCCTGGAGTTCAAATGACAACAGGGAAGATCTGCTCTTGATCTTGGACCCTCTTCGCAAATGGCTGACGTTCAGTTTTCCTTTAACATTTCGACATTTTGTTGTTGTTTTTTACAGTTTTTCATTTAACCCTTTCCCTCATACGACAATTCTGCAGCAGACGACTTTGAACGTATTTTGTCAAAACATAGAAAATCTCCATAAATGAATGGATAACCTATGACAAAAGGTGGTTTTCTGTTGTGCAATTTCTTCTTTTGTCACTATGTTTTCAAAAAGCCGTCTGCTGCAGAGGCGTCAGAAAGCGTCTATATGAGGGAAAGGGTTAACATCACAGCGTAAACCTTAGACTGGCTAGTTACCACTACCATTGGTCCATTTATCCTGGCAATCAGTCGTAATTGAGACAAGTCTTAGGTTGACTGTATATATTTTCCAGGTAGCAAATTATCAAAAACTTTTCTAATAGGACAACAAGAGAAAGTTGATGCAAGGCATCAATGTCGCCGGAAAAGACTGCATTGATTTATTGTTTAACACACATGTATTCTTGACTTTCATTAGTCTAAACATACACATAATGTTTTCATAAGGACTACTTCCAGGATTTTTGAAATTCCACATAGATCTACACATTTCAGGATTTCTTGTGGTCAGGATTTTGGATGTTTTGTATTTGTCAATAAAACAGTTTAAAACCCCAACAAATTAATACATTTTGGGATTTAAATCTACATGCAATAAAAAGCTATTAAACCCTTTCCATGTTTGAAGCAACAATGAAAACCTTTAAACGCTTAAAACATTGAGAAACAGGTTAAATTGCTGAAGACATGAACTTCCTCCTTTTTAATAATAATTATAATAAATATTTCACAGATGTTAAAAATTATCATCATATGTTTAAAACGTAGACCACACTTGAAATAACATATCAGCTAAATTGTTTATCTAAATCGTTGATGCATACAATATATGTTTGGCGCAAGAGAAATGCCAGTTGCGAGTCCCATTACTATTTAATAGGTGGCAAGTATGAAATTAATTGGGTGCGAAAGAGCAGATTTTCTTTATTTCTAAATCTATTGTTTATCAGAGTTTGTTCTTCTCTTAATTTGTTTCAAGCCAAATAAACATTTAATATCACATATATTTAATCATTTAAGTGTGTAATATTAGCTATCTATGATAGACTATCTGTAATAAGGTGTTTAAGCATTCTTTCGAAATGTTGACCCTCGTTTCAAGATGTCAGACATCGAAGAAAGTGAATACAAAGTCAGGCAAAGCTTTAGTGCATGTTTTATTCCACTGCATTCGAGAGAAAAAAGCATTTCTATAGTATCTTTCTTTCTCCTACATTCGACCCATGCACTCGTTTCGTGACGTTTAAGATATCAATTTGTCATGCGACATTTTTTGTCTGTATAAACAAGTCACTTTTTCTAAGTTTACATTTTACTTCCGGTTACTTCGCTTTGTTTACATTTTGGCAATATGAAACTAGGTCACGAACTGGAAAAGGCGTTTCGACGTTCACGACCGATAAACAGGCTTATATTTGAGACATATTTTCACAAAATATTTCTTATTTTTGTTTCTGTTACCAGTTTATGTTGATACTGATCTATTAAAAGGAGAATTCAAATTGATTTTCATATCGATAGTCTCTGCAAGCAGGTGCGCGTATCTAAACAAATTTGACTGTGCGACGTAAAGGTTTGTAGTTATCGCCTTTTGATTACATAGTTTATGAAAATAAAGTATCCCAGTCTAGCTAATAGGGACTGTTTTGTCTTCGTAAATAAAACACAAAAACGTAAATGCCAGTCAAAATAAAGAAACTGCACATACTTAAAACATCGGAATATTTATTTCATTTTACATGTGTCATAACTTAGTGTTTTTAAACAAACGCAATTGTAATATGTTCAAGACATTTAAAAAAAAAAAATCTAATAATAACCCCCCCTCCCATGTGATATCCGAAAACCTATTTAAAATAGAAGTCGCGGGCTTCTGCCCGGCGACTAATAAACTGGTTCAACATGCTACTGGCTAATAAGCACTGGATTAAGGTCAATGACTTTAGAAGCCATTGTCCTTTGTTCAATTAATTATCGGCTACAGCTAGAATAGATTTAATTTAACCCTTTCCCACATTCAAGAAATCTGCAGCAGACAACTTTGAATTAACTTTGAATTAATAAAGGCCAAGATATGGTAAATCTCTATAAAATTATTGAGTAAAGCTAAAAAAAACATTGTGGCAAAAGGAGAAATTGCTTGTTTTGAGCAGTCACTATGTTTTCAAAAGGTTGTCTGTTGCTGAGGCATCAGAAAGTGTCTATATGAGGAGAAGGATTAATTAATTATTATGATAAGCAGCTGGTACTGTGAAAATTCATTGACTGAGGACATGTAAAGACATCATTTCCGTTCATTACTGTCTACCTAATTATAAGACAATTGGTCAATAAAAGGTCACAATAAGTTATTCTTTCAATTTACTCTTTCAAAATTTAAGACGGATTCAGAAATATGCGCGGCAGACAACTTTTGAAATCATTTTGGAGGTTTTGCCACATTGTTTTCAATTCTTTTAATTTATTATACTTTCTTTTATTGAGATATACCCTATATATATACATTTGTTCAAAGTTGTTCTGCTGCACATTTTGTTGTATGCTGGAAAGCGTTAAGGAAACTCTCCTTAAAACCCAAATCTTTCATTGGACCAAAGGAGAAGGTTAATGATACATGAATGAATGAATGAATCAATGTATATTGTTTTATGGCGCATCGACAGCTACGGTCATTTAGCGCGCAATTAAATTTAATTATTCATGATCCCTGGGTAAACAAACCAGTACTAGGCTAGAACATGTGCCTTGCCCAAGGGCACTCCACCATGACCGTAGTGCCGCGACTGGGGATCGAACCCGGGACACCCGGTTTCGAAATCCCCGACGCTAACCACTCGACCACAGCGGATTCCAATGATACATGATGTATTGGCATAGGAAAACCAGAAAAAAAACCAAGATCAGACTGCACAATTACACAGGCTGATAACACATCTTCCCTGGCTACCATCTTGTCACACAAGCACTTTAATTAGGTTTGTTTGTATGGGGATTTATGCTGCTTTTGACTATTTGTCAGTTATATCACTAATTTAAAATTCCAGCATGGTCCATTTATTCTGACACCAGAGGTTGTCAGTGGTAATATTAGCCTCAGAGTGCAAAGGAGGGAAGGTCAAAACTACCACTTCTAATGTCTTTGGTATATGACCAGGTCATGGATCAAACCCCCGACCTCCCACACCCAAGATGGTCACTTGACCACTACATCACAAGCATTTTGGAAGTCCTTGTTCTATAGAGATATTAGACATTAGTGTGGTGTCTGCGTCAGGTTTGTTGTATGGGCTAAAGGGTTAAAATTTAAGCAGAAAATTAACCTAATTTCCCACTTATAGACACTTTTGAACGCATTTGCAGCAGGCATATTTTGAAAACATTACAGCAAAAGGATAAATTGCTCATTATCTCCTTTTGCAACAATGTTTTCTACCTTATTTAATAATCATACTTTTATCAATAAAGATATTCAATAGTTTTGTCTGGATGTTTTTAAAGTCGTCTGCTGCAGATTTGTTGTAGGTGGGAAAGGGTTAAGACTTGCCCAAGCTTACCGTCAACACTATTTGAAAATGAAAGTAAACTGATTTCTGTCTCACACAGTTAATATTACTTACTCTTTATTTTCCTTTAAAATCCATGTTTTGGTCACAAGCATTTTTCTTAATTAATCAATTAATGTATCTTTCCTTTCTAAATCTTTAACAGCTAGGTAGTTCAACACACCAAACAATCCCCCTTGTACCACATTGATTCACACAAACACTAGGCCAAATTTTACACAACACATCTAATATGATTCGACAACAGTTTATCTTCATTGACCCATTGACAGATGTCCAGATAAAGAGGGGTAAACAGATCTTTTCCCATAATTATCTCTCTAATTATCAAACCAAACTCTATCTGTGGGTATTAAAAAAAAATCCTCTCTTTCAGCACCCACAATAAAGTGTAAGTGGTTCAAATTTAGATGTTTTAACATATAAAAAGCCTCGTTTAATCTATTCGTATATACAACAGATCTGCAACTTTTAAAACATCTTTGCAAAAAATCTGAAACTCTCAATAAATAAAAGTTTGTATAATTATAAAATAGCAATGAAAACAATGTTAGCTGCGAATTTCTCAATTTGCCACTTTGTTTGCAATAGTCATCTGAAGCATTTCTGATGTATTGTAATAAGTATAGAAGTGAGAAAAGGTTATTACCTAGAGGTCTGATGTATTGTAATAAGTCTAGAAGTAAGAAAAGGTTATTACCTAAAGGTCTGATGTATTGTAATAAGTCTAGAAGTGAGAAAAGGTTACCTAAAGGTCCAATGTATTAGAATAAGTCTAGAAGTGAGGAAAGGTTATTACATAAAGGTCTGATGTATTGTAATAAGTCTAGAAGTGAGAAAAGGTTACCTAAAGGTCTGATGTATTAGAATAAGTCTAGAAGTGAGGAAAGGTTATTACATAAAGGTCTGATGTATTGTAATAAGTCTAGAAGTGAGAAAAGGTTACCTAAAGGTCTGATGTATTAGAATAAGTCTAAAAGTGAGGAAAGGTTATTACCTAAAGGTCTGATGTATTGTAATAAGTCTAGAAGTGAGGAAAGGTTATTACCTAGAGGTCTGATGTATTGTAATAAGTCTAGAAGTAAGAAAAGGTTATTACCTAGAGGTCTGATGTATTAGAATAAGTCTAGAAGTGAGAAAAGGTTATAACCTAGAGGTCTGATGTATTATAATAAGTCTAGAAGTAAGAAAAGGTTATTACCTAGAGGTCTGATGTATTATAATAAGTCTAGAAGTGAGAAAAGGTTATTACCTAGAGGTCTGATGTATTGTAATAAGTCTAGAAGTGAGGAAAGGTTATTACCTAGAGGTCTGATGTATTAGAATAAGTCTAGAAGTAAGAAAAGGTTATTACCTAAAGGTCTGATGTATTAGAATAAGTCTAGAAGTAAGAAAAGGTTATTACCTAAAGGTCTGATGTATTAGAATAAGTCTAGAAGTAAGAAAAGGTTATTACCTAAAGGTCTGTTGTATTAGAATAAGTCTAGAAGTAAGAAAATGTTATTACCTAGAGGTCTGATGTATTAGAATAAGTCTAGAAGTGAGAAAGGGTTATTAACCCTTTCCCTCATACGACAACTCTGCAGCAGACGACTTTGAACATATTTTGTCAAAAAATAGAAAAACTCTATAATTGAATTGATAACCTACGACTAAAAATGGAAAACATTGTGGCAAAAGGAGAAATTGCTTGTTTTGAGCAATTTCTTCTTTATTCACTATGTTTTCAAAAAGCTGTCTCCTACAGAGGCGTCAGAAAGCCTCTATATGAGGAAAAGGGTTAACTAGAGCTCTTTCGTGAAATCAACAGCATCAACCCTCTCCCAGACACAGAGGACATTAATTTTGATGCATCTATTTCATACACTAGCTTTCCAAAAAATATTGTAGCTTAAAAAATGGGGATTTGTGAAAAAGATGAAATTTCTCCTGGTGTTCCAAAAGGTTTCCTATTGTTTAAACACATATTATTTATTAAAACTTTCCTAAGATAACACATTGTTGATAACACATATAATTTCTCCTTTTGCTACACAAAAGTCATCTGCTTCAGAGGTGTCAGAATGTGTCTACACATGGGAAAGTGCTAACCCTTTCACCATATACAGATACCCTTTCAGGCCCCTGCAGCAGACAACTTTTAAAAACATTGTGACAAAAGAGAGAACTTTCTCATTATGAGCAAATTTCTCCTTTTGTCCAACTGTTTTCAACTCTTTTCAAAAAGTAAATTTTCTGTTTTAGAGATTTTCCATAATTTTGGGTAGATGTTTTCAAAGTCGACTGCTACATATTTGATGTATCTAGAAAAGGGTTTACATATAGTTTGATAAGCCATTTAAACAGATAAAAATGTATAACTCAACTAAATAAAACCTTTTATATTAATCTGCTTTCTCGCAATGTGTTCAACTGTGGTCGAATCTTAATTTTAATTACAGTCACCCACGTAGTTGACCGTAGTGGGGGATGACTATAGTTGACCATAGTTGGGGATGACTATAGTTGACCATAGTGGACCGTAGTGTACAGTACCGTAGTGGACCATATTTAAACGTAGTTAACTGTAGTTCAACGTAGTTATAAACATTGTTTGAACTTCAAGAAACTCATGAGTTCCTTTCCCACCTACAGCAATTCTGCAGCAGCCGACATTGAAACATACACATTCACAAAAATATGGCAAATCTCTATAAATGAATGTACAACTATTGAATACAGGTGAAAAAATTGTAACAAAATCAGCACTTTCTCCTTTCACCACAATATGTTCAAATGTCGTCTGCTTCATAGGTGCCAGAAAGCATCAGTATGAGGGAAAGTGTTAATTACGGAAAGTATTATGGAAAAAAGAGAAATTAATCATATTATAAAACATGGTGTTCATGTAATGCTCAATTATTTGAGTACCATGGCTCTGTATGAAAAATAAATTGTTGAAAAGGTCACTGGACCTATGACAGACAACTTCGTGCTCAGGAACAATGATGTTCTACGTAGTTTATGTTTTTTCCAGATGTAAAACGTAAAATCAGATGTTGTTGTCAAGCAGCTCACTATAGAAAAATTGTTTTTAAAGCAGCTGACAATAAAATTCTTGTTTTAAAGCAGCTGACTATATCATTATTGTTTTAAAGCAGCTGACAATAAAATTATTGTTTTAAAGCAGCTGACAATAAAAGTACATGTATTGTTTATAATGCAGCCGACTATAATATAATAATTGTTTTTAAAGCAGCAGACTATATTTTTATTGTTTTAAGGAGCTGACAATAAAAGTACATATATTGGTTTGTAATGCAGCTGACTATAAAATTAATATTATTAAAGCAGCTGACAATAAAAGTATTGTGTTTAAAGCAGCTGACAATAAAAGTATTGTTTTTAATGCAGCTGACTATAAAATTATTGTTGTTATAGCAGATGTCTACATAAGATTTGTACAAAGTAAATGGGTTCAAGTTAACTTGACCTTTGGCTTATTAAACAAAGACTGTGTAAGAGATATGATTATCACTGTATATGATAGGGGATGAGTATGTCAGTACATGTTATTTAGTATCATCTGTATCTACTGTGATATTATTTACCCTTCCCGACATGCAGACAATTGTTGACGCCATTGCAGCAGACGATTTTGAAAAAAAGACATTTTGACAAAAGGAGAAATTTCTCATTTTTGTCATAATATTTTCAACTTTATTCAATGTTTAAACTTGTACCGGTATATACCATATTTCTTACCAGAAAGGAATCCGCTGTGGTCGAGTGGTTAGCGTCGATGATTTCGAAACCGGGTGTCCCGGGTTCGATCCCCAGTTGCGGCGCTACGGTCATGGTGGAGTGCCCTTGGGCAAGGCACATTTCCTAGCCTAGTACTGGTTTGTTTACCCAGGGATCATGAATAATCAAATTTAATTGCGCGCTAAATGACCTTAGCTGTCAATGCGCCATAAAACATTCATTCTTACCAGAAAAGTTCTATGTTGTCTGCTGCAGATTTATAATATGTGGGAAAGAATTAAGCCTTCCCTACATGCAGAAGATTTTTATAAACATGGCAAGATGAGAAGTTCCTCATTATGAGCAATTTGTTCTTTTGACACAATTGTTTTAACTATATTTAAAATATGAATTTTAATATCTAGTGATTTTCCTTTTTTGCCTAGATGTATTCCATACAAGCAAATTCAGAGAATCATGGTCCCCCGCCAGGGTCAAGGTCACAAAAATTGATGGAAAGGGGTTGTCACAAGGAATACACATGTGAAATATGAAAGCAGTACCTATTACGGTTCAGAAGTAAGGGCCATAACTCCGTGAAAAATCATCCAACCGGAATGCAAACACGATATGCGCATCTACACTTGGTGGTGATCCTTCCTATGAAGTTTCATAAAATTCCAAAAAGCGGTTGCAGAGAAATAGCCCGGAAATGAATTTAGTCATACATAGCCTGATGGTGGAGTAAAGGGCCATAACTCCGTGAAAAATAATCCAACCGGAACGCAAACACGATATGCGCATCTACACTTGGTGGTGATCCTTCCTATAAAGTTTCATAAAATTCCAAAAAGCGGTTGCAGAGAGATAGCCCGGAAATGAATTAAGTCATACATAGCCGGATGGTGGGGTAAAACTCCGTGAAAAATCATCCAACCGGAATGCAAACACGATATGCGCATCTACACTTGGTGGTGATCCTTCCTATAAAGTTTCATAAAATTCCAAAAAGCGGTTGCAGAGAAATAGCCCGGAAATGAATTTAGTCATACATAGCCTGATGGTGGAGTAAAGGGCCATAACTCCGTGAAAAATAATCCAACCGGAACGCAAACACGATATGCGCATCTACACTTGGTGGTGATCCTTCCTATGAAGTTTCATAAAATTCCAAAAAGCGGTTGCAGAGAAATAGCCCGGAAATGAATTTAGTCATACATAGCCTGATGGTGGGGTAAAGGGCCATAACTCCGTGCAAAATAATCCAACCGGAACGCAAACACGATATGCGCATCTACACTTGGTGGTGATCCTTCCTATGAAGTTTCATAAAATTCCAAAAAGCGGTTGCAGAGAAATAGCCCGGAAATGAATTTAGTCATACATAGGGGTAAAGGGCCATAACTCGTCAGGGTCAAGGTCACAAGGTCAAAAAAATTGGTATTGATGGAAAGGGGTTGTCACAAGGAATACACATGTGAAATATGAAAGCAGTACCTATTACGGTTCAGAAGTTATGACCAAGGTTAAAGTTTTTGTGACAGCGTGACTGACGGACTGACGGACGGACTGACGAATGAGAAATAATAGTCCCCAGCTTTCGCTAAAAGCGGGGGACAATAATCTGTTGTAATTATTTTGTATGTTGGAAAGGTTTAAGAGTTTTCTGCTTTTAACCCATTCCCACATAAAACAATTCTGCAGCAGACGACTTTGAAAACATAGTGACCAAAACCTAAAACATCTCAATAAAAGATAGCTTAATTTTTAAATAAAGTAGAAAACATTGTGGTCAAAGGAGAAGTGTAAGCAATTTCACATTTGGCCACAATGTTTTCAAAAGTCGTCTGCTGCTATTGAGAAAAAGTGTCTGCAGGTGGGAAAGGGTTAAACTATATGACAATATAAATGTAACATCTGGAAACCTGATCATATCATTTTTGTTACATGTACCATTTGAAAACATTGTTAGACCAGAAGAATTAGTTCATTTTAAGCCATTTCTCCTTTTCTCACCAGTACGTTGTTTTCAAAGTTGTCTGCTGCAGAAGTATCAAAGGTTGTCTGTATATGTTATAGGGATAATCTTTGAACCTAGTATAACAGATTGTGGTGTAATCACAGTCAGTATATATACAATAATGTCAGACACCTTGATAGGTGTAAAATGATCCCTTTTTCTGCTCAAAGACGTTTTTAGATGCGCTCTGCTGAAGACAACTTTTGAAAACACTGCAGCAAAAGAAAATAATTCTCAAAATGAGCAAATTCTCGTTTTATCACATTATGATATCAGCAGCTGCTCTATTCAGTCTTTTATTAATACATGTAGACTTTTTCCACATTTTTCTAAGATGTTTTTGATGCCATCTATACTTAAGATTTGATCAAAGACCTAATAACACTGTGTTATTAGGTCTTTGATTTGATGTATGTGGGAGGGATAGATATTACAACCTTTTCCCACATAGATCTGCATTTGAGAAAGGGTTTAAGTTGAATTAACAAGCCTCTATGCATCTCTTGTGAGCTAATAAAGCCCTATGTTGTGGGTACCATAAACAATCAAATGAAAGAGATGATTATTTTCAGTCAAAAACGGGGCATAATTGTGTCAAAATCTAATGTAGAGTTTTAGGAATTGTCCTACAAGGTCATTTGATGAAGTCCAATAAGTTTGTGAAGTGTCAAAGCAATCCCATTTGTGGTTACTGAGATATATGCATGATAGTACATTGAATGCAAACTTTAACCAAATTTTTAGGTCAAATAAGGGCCATAACTTGTACTTAATTCATACAAGAGTTATCTAACTGTCTCACACCCCTGAAGACATGAATGAAGTCAATATCATAAGTGGTAACTGAGACATGTCCATGATAGTACCGTGCATGCAAAAGTTAACCAAAGCTGCAACGCCGACGCACAAATGACTGTATCAGGAAAAACAAGTCCATGTTGCATCCATCACAGAAAAAGACTACACCATCAATGACAGAAATATATCTGCTCTTTCTTAGAACTATGAAAATAACCAAACCTTAAAAAGTATTGGTTTAGTATGACATGGTTAAGGCGTACAGTGCACTAAATCAAAAATGATGATTAATTATAGCCACTTTAGAAACAATAAGTGCACTTTACATAACCCTTCACCACTCCATTTTTCTTCAACTTTCAACTAAAAAGTACTAATTTCTTTTTTCAAAGGAAGTAAAAACTCGATTCTAATAGGGATGAATAGTATCTTTTCAAAATATAGTTATCATGCTTTATAAAGGCCTGATCTTTTTTTTATTTGTGGTGTACAGCATGCCAAAAAACGTTTTATGTGCTCAAAATTCAAACCATTTTCCGGTAAAAAGATCTGATCAATGTAAGATCCGGTAAGGGATGTTACATACTCAGGACACTTCCGACAGACAAAACATGCCTAAACTAGCCTTCTTAACCCTTTCCCACATACAACAAATCTGCAGCAAATGTTTTTGAAATGTCTTGACAAATTCTGATAATACTGCAAATGAATTTATAAGTATTGAAAACATAGAGGCAAAATGAGAAATCATGAGCAATTATTACTTTTGTCACAACATTTTCAAATGTTGTCTGCTGGAGAGGCCTCAAAATGCGTCTATATGAGGAAAAGGATTAAATTGAGTGATGTCAGGCAAAGAGAGGTCTTGTTGTGTCTGTCTGATATCATCAAATACAGGTGTATAGGCTGATAATCAGTAAAGAATAAACATGAATTTGTTTAGTTACTATTCACCAGTAGCTCAATCAGTTGCCAACCATTCTGTCAATCCATGGGTGTGAGTTCAAACACCAGCTCAGCCAACATTCTCTCCGACATTTGACAAAAGTCACTGTGACAAGCATCATTCATCTTCCACCAATAAGGCTAACTGTCTATGTTGAAAAGCAGCCAGTTCCTTGGAAAAGTCTGTCATATTGTGTACTGGTATGCGAAAGCCAGGAACACATGGGTAGATGAACTGGCCACAGTGATATAACCCTTTCCCTCATACAACAATTTTGCAGCAGACGACTTTGAACATGTTTTGTCAAAAAATGGAAAATCTTTATAATTGAATGGATAACCTATGACTAAAAGTGGTAAACATTGTGTCAAAATGAGAAATTGCTCGTTTTGAGCAATTTCTTCGTTTGTCACTATGTTTTCAAAAAGCCGTCTGCTGCAGAGGCGTCAGAAAGCGTCTATATGAGGGAAAGGAATAACTGAACAGTTGTTGTAAGTGGCATTCAACCCTAATCAATCAATTAACAATCACCTACAGAAGGAAAATTAACCGTTTCCCACATAGAGATGCCTTCTGATACCTCTGCAGTAGCTGACTTTAGCAAATGTTGCAGCTAAAGTAGAAATTGCTCATTTAGTCACAATTATAGCTCTGACTTGATTCAATAAGTGTCCTTCATTTATTGAGAATTTCCACAGTTTTGAGTTAATGTTTTCAAAGACGTCAGCTGCAGATTGTTGTATGTTTGAAAGGGTCAAGTGGATCCCCAGGCTCAACATAGTCTTCCATTTTTGTCTTTGAAACAAAACATCTTAAAGTGGTTCAATTATAACCCTTTCACACATACGATAATTTTTCAGCAGACGACTTCAAAATTGTCTAAATAAAAATATGGAAAATATTAATGAATGAAAGTTTAGTTCTTGAATGGAGTTGAAATCAGTGGCAAAAGGAGAAATGGCTCATATTAAATGAGCAATTTCTCTTTATTGCTATAATTATTTCAAAAGTTTTGTGCTTCAGATGCGCGAGAATATGTCTACAGGTGGGAAAAAGATAACTCTCTTCTTTTCCCTGAAAATTGTGTTGTTTTTTCAACTGGGGTTTAATCCAGAATGAACAGTATTTTACTCATATCATAACAACCAGTTATGTTTAACACTTTCCCACCTGCAGACGTATAATGTGACGCAAAAGCAGCAGACGACTTTTGAAAACACATTTGCTGTATGTGGGAAAGGGTTGACTTGGCACTTGTGACAATGAATTTGTCAATTATTTGAAAAAATATCGACTTATCTGATATTTTAAAGCTTTTTGGTTTTGACGGAGACAAGTAATATTATATGTTAACATTCTTAAGAAAAAATGTGTTGTATCACTAAAACATACTTAAATCAACCAGCATTCTCTGACAAACATTAAAATCTATTTTCTGAAATCCTCACTGAGCATTGTCCTACCAGGGATTTGGGTCAATTACTTGGTAACGTAATGCATAACCATTACATTGTGATTTTCCTCATTACCATTACAAACATTTTAAAGATAATCCATTACCATTACCATTAACATGCCATGGTATTGCATTACCATTATATTGAAACATTTTAACCCTTTCCCTCATACGGCAATTCTGCAGCAGACGACTTTGAACGTATTTTGTCAAAACATAGAAAATCTCCATAATTGAATGGATAACCCATGACAAAAAGTGGAAAACATTGTGGCAAAAGAAGAAATTGCACGTTTTGTGCAATTTCTTCTTTTGTCACTATGTTTTCAAAAAGCTGTCTGCTGCAGAGGCGTCAGAAAGCATCTATATGTGGGAAAGGGTTAAAAAGAACATTTATAGTATATTAATCAATACTTTTTTTCTGAAAATTGTCACATGTTATGAGTGCACACAGTAAATAACTACTACTAAATGTACATTTTAGTCTTGATTTCATTTGGCCTTAAAGTTCTTTCACTCTTAATAGTTTCTAAGGAGACGAATCTCAAAATGTGATATGAAGAAAACGGTGAATTATTTCCCTTATTTCTTGTTATTCCTGGGAAAAACACCAGGTTAAAGGTCAACATTGTTTTGATATTCTCAGACAAGCGTGAAACCGAAAGCCAAGATCAAAACTGAAAACTGATGTAAATATATGCACTTTCTTCTATAATTGTGCGGACAGCAAGCGCCTTAAAATTGATTCAGTTTAAATAATGTAATTGAGAATATTATGCAAAACAAAGCGATGTTCTTGTTTTTAACGTTTGACATAGATTAACATCACCTGTTACTGGCTGTATAGGTTCCCTGTAACAAATCATCAATTATAACAACTAAATACATGAGTGATGGCGGATTACTTTTCAGTTCGTAGTACGAACTATTCTCTTGTGCTTCTTCTACACTCATCAAATGGCTAAAGTCGATGTCGATCCCAGAATCAGACATTTTCTGGAAACTTTTGTATGCCGTACTCAGTATACGGCAATATGGCTGTCATTAATTGATAACAATGAAACATTATCTCTGATTGGCTAGAAGGATCACGAGATCTATGACGTCCTAATTGCTACTAAAAATAGAATAAGACGTCATAAAATGGAAAATCCCAATATCTTGGTGCATCTGTTAGAAACAGATTCTGTGTAAATTATACCATCTGAGGTGCACGGATCGACTCGTAATTTATATATTTCGCTTAAATATGTTATTAATATTTTCGAGAAAAAATACGGTAGTGTCGCTATTTTACGGGTCTTTAATTAACAGACATGTTAACAAGATCATTAACCCATAAACGAATATACAACATTTCAATAGGAGTTGTTTCCCTTTGACTATAGGAGATCTACAGCTCGCACTTTCTCAACTTGCAAAAGAGTTTCAAAAAAGGATTTCTATCATTTTCCGGGAATATTGATTTCGAATCAAACTGAAGGAATCATTTAAAAAATATATGGATAAACGAAATAATGTTTATAGAATTGATATAAAATATCGCGGGAAAAAAAGAAATTACTCATTAGGATTATTTCACCTTTTCCGTTACGAAAAAGAACACTAACACAAGATGTCGAAAGTATGCTTTAACCTTTATTATAATTACAGTACATGAAGAAATAGTTTAATCATTTCTCTGACAAACATTAAAATCTATTTTCTGAAATCCTCACTGAGCATTGTCCTACCAGGGATTTGGGTCAATTACTTGGTAACGTAATGCATAACCATTACATTGTGATTTTCCTCATTACCATTACAAACATTTTAAAGATAATCCATTACCATTACCATTAACATGCCATGGTATTGCATTACCATTATATTGAAACATTTTAACCCTTTCCCTCATACGGCAATTCTGCAGCAGACGACTTTGAACGTATTTTGTCAAAACATAGAAAATCTCCATAATTGAATGGATAACCCATGACAAAAAGTGGAAAACATTGTGGCAAAAGAAGAAATTGCACGTTTTGTGCAATTTCTTCTTTTGTCACTATGTTTTCAAAAAGCTGTCTGCTGCAGAGGCGTCAGAAAGCATCTATATGTGGGAAAGGGTTAAAAAGAACATTTATAGTATATTAATCAATACTTTTTTTCTGAAAATTGTCACATGTTATGAGTGCACACAGTAAATAACTACTACTAAATGTACATTTTAGTCTTGATTTCATTTGGCCTTAAAGTTCTTTCACTCTTAATAGTTTCTAAGGAGACGAATCTCAAAATGTGATATGAAGAAAACGGTGAATTATTTCCCTTATTTCTTGTTATTCCTGGGAAAAACACCAGGTTAAAGGTCAACATTGTTTTGATATTCTCAGACAAGCGTGAAACCGAAAGCCAAGATCAAAACTGAAAACTGATGTAAATATATGCACTTTCTTCTATAATTGTGCGGACAGCAAGCGCCTTAAAATTGATTCAGTTTAAATAATGTAATTGAGAATATTATGCAAAACAAAGCGATGTTCTTGTTTTTAACGTTTGACATAGATTAACATCACCTGTTACTGGCTGTATAGGTTCCCTGTAACAAATCATCAATTATAACAACTAAATACCTGAGTGATGGCGGATTACTTTTCAGTTCGTAGTACGAACTATTCTCTTGTGCTTCTTCTACACTCATCAAATGGCTAAAGTCGATGTCGATCCCAGAATCAGACATTTTCTGGAAACTTTTGTATGCCGTACTCAGTATACGGCAATATGGCTGTCATTAATTGATAACAATGAAACATTATCTCTGATTGGCTAGAAGGATCACGAGATCTATGACGTCCTAATTGCTACTAAAAATAGAATAAGACGTCATAAAATGGAAAATCCCAATATCTTGGTGCATCTGTTAGAAACAGATTCTGTGTAAATTATACCATCTGAGGTGCACGGATCGACTCGTAATTTATATATTTCGCTTAAATATTAATATTTTCGAGAAAAAATACGGTAGTGTCGCTATTTTACGGGTCTTTAATTAACAGACATGTTAACAAGATCATTAACCCATAAACGAATATACAACATTTCAATAGGAGTTGTTTCCCTTTGACTATAGGAGATCTACAGCTCGCACTTTCCCAACTTGCAAAAGAGTTTCAAAAAAGGATTTCTATCATTTTCCGGGAATATTGATTTCGAATCAAACTGAAGGAATCATTTAAAAAATATATGGATAAACGAAATAATGTTTATAGAATTGATATAAAATATCGCGGGAAAAAAAGAAATTACTCATTAGGATTATTTCACCTTTTCCGTTACGAAAAAGAACACTAACACAAGATGTCGAAAGTATGCTTTAACCTTTATTATAATTACAGTACATGAAGAAATAGTTTAATCTGAAAACTTGAAACATATTTTTTAAAAGTCAATACAGGAGGTACATTGTGTAATTCGTGAAAGAATTCTGAATTCTTGTTTCCAGTGCAAATGTATACGAGCCGTTCCACGAGAAAACCAATAATGTGGACTCTGCGTTAAATATCAACCCGGATCAGCCTAAAAATCGCCGCGCGAGCTAACCCGGACATACATCTTTCGACTCCTTTGGAGTTCATTACTCTATACCTATATAACCCTGAGGCGGAATGTGTCGGCCCGGATTAGCCTGTACAGTGCACATTGTATTATACGTTGATGGGGACTATATTTTGCCAAATTATTCACCCTGTCCCACCTACAACAAACAATTAGCAGACGACTTTGAAAACCTCTAGACAAAATTAAATGAAGTATGTATGTATGAAAGCGTATGTTTTGAATAGTGTTGAAAACATTTTGGCCAAAGGAAACATTGCTCATTGTGAGGAATTCATATTTTTGCGAACATGGTGTTTCAGTCGAAAGGCATTTGCACGTGGGTAAGATAAACAAGAATATAAGAAGTAGTCCTAATTTGATGTAATCATTTCAAGAAAACGAGGCGGTTATACGTACTTTCAAGTAAGAAGAAGTAGATACAAGTATATTATTGTGCATGGATAAAACGCTTGCTTATAGTTCGTGCTAAACGTGACGTTAGATGGGTTTGTTATATAACCACTAGTAGAACAGTAATGTAAGAGTACGTGTCGAAATTAACTGGAACGAATTTACTTGGCGGGTCACTGAATTGTGTCAGCGTTAACTCTTTCAGCGCCGAATTGTTTAAAGTATACTCTTCCATGTTCAAAATCGGGTGTGTCCAGTTCTCAATTTATGAAAGTTTTGGTCTATTTAGGTAACTTAAAGGCAAACAATGCTGATTTCAGGTGAGACAGCTCGTTACAAAAACCTCAATATCGCCTGTGGCGCTGAAAGAGTTAAAAAGTCATAATTCAAATCGACTTAGAACTACCAAGTTCAAATATAAGGCTCCGATCTAATAACATTTTACATTTTCATTCAGTATTTGTTGTATTTAATGTGCTTATACGTTATCCATTTCCTGCATACAGTAAATCTCGAGCAGACGACATATCCGCAAAAAATATGGATAATCTCTAAAACATGAAAGTATAATTATTGAATACAGTTGAAAACATTGTGGTAAAATTACTCATTATGAGCAATTTCTCCTTTTGCCACAGTGTTTTCAAGATTCGTCTACTGCAGAGGCGTCGGTAGGATATGAATTTTCAAAACATTGTGGAAAAAATTGAAATTGCTCATAATGAATCACTTCTACATTTAACCCTTTCCCTCATGTAGACGCTTTCTGACGCCTCTGCAGCAGACGGCTTTTTAAAATCATAGTGACAAAAGAAGAAATTGCTCAAAACGAGCAATTTCTCCTTTTGACACAATGGTTTCCACTTTTAGTCATAGGTTATCCATTCAATTATAGAGATTTTCTATTTTTTGACAAAATATGTTCAAAGTCGTCTGCTGCAGAATTGTCGTATGTGGGAAAGGGTTAAGTCAGACAGTATATAATCTGACCATTTGCCCTACACGTCATACAACATATGAGCCGTTCCGGGAGAAAATCAACATTATGGACTCTGCGACTCGGATCAGTCTAAGCATGCCGCGCAGGCCTGTAGATTTTCTGTTTCATGAATCATTACTCTTTACCTCTATCACCATGTGCAGGCTGATCTGGATCGATACATTACGCAGAGTCCGTACTGTTGGTTTTCTCGTGGAACGGCTCATATCTTCAGAAGTTTATCCGCGACACCAAAGATGATTAAATATGGATTATCATTGTATTACTGGGGTTTAACGGGGTTTTCAGCAATTGTTCAGTCATGTCACGGAGGCCAGTTCACTTATATGTTTCCGGGCTTTCTAACACCCGTACTCCACACAACAGCCTGTCCAAGCCACTCGCTGCTTTAAGCCCATATAAGGACTATATATAGGACTATAAGCCCATTGGTGGGGGACAAATGACGCTTATCGCATTGACTTTTGTCAAACGTCGGAAATAACACTGGCCGAGCTTTGGATCGAACACACAACCCTTGGGTGGACAGCCACGTCGCTACCGATTGAGCTACCGGGCTCTTCGATACTCATTATTAATCCTTTCCCTCATATAGACGCTTTCTGATGCCTCTGCAGCAGACGGCTTTTTGAAAACATAGTGACAAAAGAAGAAATTGCACAAAACATGCAATTTTTCCTTTTGCCACAATGTTTTCCACTTTTTGTCATAGGTTATCCATTCAATTATAGAGATTTTCTATTTTTTGACAAAATATGATCAAAGTCGTCTGCTGCAGAATTGTCGTATGAGGGAAAGGGTTAATGAAGGCATAACTGTGGACTATGGTTGAAGAAAGGCTAAAACAAATGTTGGCGAACAGTTATAAGACACGGTTGAGCATGTGTGTATATACGTCACTGGTAGCATTGATCTATGACTCCTCTTTTCGTCGTTACAGCTTACATAGATTTTACGATCACTTTCTATTATAATGTCATTCGTGAATTATTCAGAGGAGTTCTTCCTATAGATCTACTGTTTAACCTTTCACACATTCAAACAATCTGTAGCAGACGAATCAAAAAATGTTAAGTCAGAAATGTTACAATTATTTAATGATGTTGAAAGCATTGTAGAAATAGGAGAAATTGCTAATTATGAGCAATTTCTCCTGTAGCCATGATGATTTCAAAAGTCATCTGATGCAAACTTAAAGGCATCATAAAGTGTCTGTAATTGGGAGATATTTTATGTGAAGCGCGCAAACGGAGGTGACGTTATGATCGTGTGGTAATATATGTCGTAAAGTCGCACCTATCCTTTACCATTTAACTCTTTCACTGCCGCATTTCACAAAGTCGAGTCAAGTCTTCCATGTTAAAAATTGGCCCATTTTTCGTCCAACCGGAAATTTGTTAAAATTGAATGTCTTAGTTGCAAACAATGCAGATTTCAGGAGAGACAGCTCGTTATTAGCTGTCACACCTGGATCTGTATTATTAGCTGTCACACCTGAATCTGTATTTTTTTTTTTTTAAAAAGGCCTTCAATAACCTTTGGCAGCGAAATATTTAATCTAAAAGAATAATCTTCATTGTAGGAACGCGGTGTCCATTTGATGATATTTGTATGCACCGCGTTACTTTGATAACAATGAAATAAGCACGGAAATTGACAAGAGAGGTTAGTTATAGACATTAATAGAGATAGTGACATTTCGGTTATATAACGTAAACTGGGTGTCTTACAACCACGGTATGTAAAGGGTGCACTTGATTATTATTTTCCTAATACAGACGACTTTTGACATCTCAGTCTCCGACGGATGATTTTGTTGAGAATAGAGAAATACTCAAAACCAATAATTCCTAGTTTTTCTTTATTTATTTTTCAACATTAGATTTCCAATGTTCTAAGTCTATTTTTTACTCAGGTAATTTCAATGCAGATGGCTCTGGAGATAGTTAACCCTTTCCCTCATATAGACGCTTTCTGACGCCTCTGCAGCAGACAGCTATTTGAAAACGTAGTGACAAAAGAAGAAATTGCTCAAAACGATCGTCTGCTGCAGAATTGTCGTATGAGGGAAAGGGTTAATAACGCAAAGTGTTTCAGACATTCTAAATTGCGAAATATGTTCTATTTATTAAACTCTGTGTGTGTTTTTTTTTTTTTTTTTAAACAAGTTCCCACATTCAGCAAATGATTTTGAAAGCATCTATAATGTTTTGGAGAAACTTTTTGAGCAATTTCTCCTTTTGTCACAGTGTTTTCAAAAGACGTCTGCAGCAGAGGCTCCTACCGAATGCGCCTACAAGTCGGAAAGGGTTAACCAATACTAGATCTACTTTAGAATCTAAAGATAGAATGATTGACATGACGACAGGAGGAGGTCAATACGCCTGATCAGTATCAAAACATCCATCGGTGTTTGTGACGCCTCTGCAGCAGACGGCTTTTTGAAAACATAGTGACAAAAGAAGAAATTGAACAAAACGTGCAATTTCTCCTTTTGCCACAATGTTTTCCACTTATTGTCATAGGTTATCCATTCAATTAAAGAGATTTTCTATTTTTTGACAAAATATGTTCATAGTCGTCTGCTGCAGAATTGCCGTATGAGGGAAAGGGTTAAAAAGGTAAAATATTCAATGTATGTTGCATGTTGGATCAAGTCAGGACCACGAAAGCACGGGGGGTAATTGTTTACCCAATTTACCTGATATGATAATTTGAGAATTATCTGCCTTGAATTATCATATAATGAAATCATGCAAAATATTTTTTTGGAAAAAGTCTTTTAGGGAGGAAAACATTGTTCGAAGGAAAGAAAATGATTAATTTGAACAATTTCTCATTTTCAAACAATGGTTTCATAAGCTGTCGGCCTCTGAGTGTAGTCTGTATTGAGGTAAGAGTTAAGTTTTTGTCTGGCGGGCCAAATTTGTCTGTCGTCAAAATCGAAATGTAATGCCGTTTGCACAACTACAGCCATACACTTGGGTCATTGATAAGGCCTCGGTACATATAAATATAGAAACAAAAACTAAAAATCAAAAGTTTTGTTTTTCATATTTTATTCTTTTGTCATATATTAATAGCCGACTCAACACTTACTATTGTTACAATTATATCACTTGGTTTTTCAAAGTGTTTAATCCTTTCAAACACTCAACACATTTACAGCGGACGACCTGCTAAACATCTAGGAAAAACTATGGACAATTACTATAAATGAAAGTATCGATATTAAATAGAGTTGATAACATTGTGCCTAAAGAGGAAATTGTTATTTCAAAAGTCGTCTGATGCACTGTGAGAAATGGTTAACTAAGTATTGTAATCTCTGATTTTCTCCTGGTTGGAATAACGTTTTAAAATAGCTTTAAATATATAGTGAAGAGTTTTCAGCGTATAAAACCAAACGCGTACAAACAATTTGATTACACTTATACTTTGTTATAAAGAAACATGGAGGACAACTTTGGGGCATACATTTTCACTTTAATTTGTGTATGAAATATTTGAAATTAAATTGTACAACAAATAATATGTAGCTTCAAGCGAATGTGGAAGATGTCCCATCTGTAGAGAATAATATATGTATTGTATTTAGTATTAGTGTAGACTATTGGAAATGCCAAATAGTAGATATCCACGCAACTGATATTTAATGTTGACATATTTAGATGACGTATTGCGTAGAACCTGGGCAACCTATGTGAACAATCTGCTTTTCTTATATGGTTTTGGAAACGTTTGGATTTCACCGGAGGTTGTAAACGTGAATCAGTTTATTAGATGTTTTAAATAACGTCTAATAGATTGTTTCAAAAACAAGATTGGCATGGACGCATCAACGAATCTGGTCGATGTCTTCACTATAAACATTATAAGTCTCTAATGAATACAGAAAAAATATCTACTTATAGACATGTCGCTTACCATAAAATTGCTTTGTCAAAATTTCGTTGCTCTAAACATAAGTTTAAAATTGAGACTGGTCGCCATAGCAAAATTACTCGGGAAAAAAAAGGATATGTTTGTATTGTATCATAACATAACTGAGTGTGAATATCATCTATTTTTCCAGTTTGAAAAGTTCCATGAAATCAGACAGCATTTCCTTTTCACCTGGTATACATCTTGTACTAATATTACTAGTTTCTACAGCTTACTACAATCTAATAACCCTTTGCTAATTAAACAATGTAGCACACTACGTATACATGCTGTTGAAAGAGTTTTAGTTTTAGGGACACTTTTCAGAATGTAATAAATGTATAAATATTATGTTATGCAATTTGAGCCGGTGGCCTAAGTACTTTTGAATAACAATTTGTCATTGTCATTGGCATTCCTCTTTCGGATAAAGATCGCTTTCATATCCGAGCCTCAGTAGCTCAGTAGGTAGCGACACACCCAGGGTATGTGAGCTCGGCAAACATTTCTTCCCGCGTTTGGCAAAAGTCAATACGACAGGCTAATAGTTTATGTGGAAAAGCAATCAGTCGCGACAAGTCAATACCCATGTGTATCCTGGCTTTCTCAAACAACAACTCCACACAACAGTCTTTCCAAGCAGCTGATTTTCCACATAGACTTATGCCAATTGACGGAATATGAATGACAATTGGTGCATACATTTGACGAAGAAAATAGGTTTAGTTGTAAAGTACTGGTGACAGTGAAACAAGGCTATTTTGCCTAGCTACATTCGAATTACAGTCTACGAAATGTCTTATATCAATACACGGGTAACTAGATACAGTAACATCGTAATAAATACAGCTATGCGGAACTAAGCTGCTATATTAGATACCAGGCTGATAAAGAAAGTCAGTTATCCATTCCCTAATACAAACGAGTTCTTTAGACTCTGCAGACGACAACTTAAAAGATTCTTGGAAACATAAACAATGCTGACATTAAACAAGTACTCCCATTTCTACAATAGCTTTATTTCTGTCAGAGTTCCCATTTTCTCCATGTAGTCCTGTTAGCACCCTTAAAGCCATTGCAGAACTGTTATGACCAAAGACTGACCATACACACATGCACATGCATTAATCCTCAATCTGTATAACTGTCCGTTTAACCCTTCCCACCCCCCCCCCCCCCCCCCCCCCACCACCCACACACACACACACACTATTTTGACGCCTCTGCAGCACATTTTCAAACATTGTGACAATAAGGAGAAATTTCTCATAATGAGCGTTTTTTCCCATTTGCCACAGTTTTCTACTCCTTTAAAAAAGTATGCTTAAATTTATGGCGATTTTTCCAATTTATCGTAGATTTTTATCAAAGTCGTCTGATTCAGAATTGTTATATGTGGGAAAGGGTCAAAATGAGCGGAGCTCTGCCAAAAAAAATGAGTGATTTCCCCTTTTGTTTTCAACCTTTTAAAAATGTTTGCTTAAATTTATGGTGATTTTTTTTCCAATTTCTCGTCTGCTATTGTATGTGGTAAAGGGTTAAACATGAGCGGAGCTCTGCCGAAAAAAAACCTTACCGTAATCTACCGTATAGAAAAATATATGTGCTTTTATAAACCTCTGATGACCAAATGGCGAATGGTACAGAGCCCGATTAGACTGAGCGGAGGATGCACTGACCGATTTGAATCTACAGTGGTCGCAAATGCTTTCCGGCTGTTTTCGGCAGAGCTTATCTCGTATGTAAACTATTACGAAAACATTAAAAAGTAAATGCAATTGAGGACATTAAATATCTTATTTAATTGTCCGTACGCATTGATATATGACAGTAATACAACTTCCGAATATCATTTAGAGCGTACCGTATTCTATGGCCGAACAAGATTGCAACAGCTCTGTTGGGAAATCCGCCGTGGCCGATTTAAGTTTTTAGCGTGGGATTTTTAACCGGGAGTCTCTGGTCCGATGCGCACTCGTGACGGTCATGGCACATTTCCTGGCTCAGTACTGGTTTGTTTGCTAAGGAATAATGAAGATGTGTTTTGTCGCCGTGAGATAACTGAAATAATGTTGATTTTTTTTTTTACCTCTCGTAGAAATAGTAAATAAACCTAAGTAAGATGCGGTCATTTGTCTTAAGATAAAATCAGTGTGGTGTCTAGAATCGAAGTCTTGCAAAACAAAGAAACATTTTTCACATTTTTCTTTCGTTTCCATCAATGTTTAAAAAGAGAATAACAAGATAATATGGTTGAAAGCTTTGGACATATCTGAGGAAGCAATGTTTTATCTCAAATAGTGATGTGTAGCTTGATTTGCAAAAAGAGTTGAAAACATTGTTGGAAAATGAGAAATTGATCGCTTTGAGTAATTTCCCCTTTTCTCTTCGATGTTTTGATAAATGTAGGTCGACTGCTGAGAAAGTGAACAATGTCGTCACGGAAAGAGAGTTATCAGACACTTTGACATCTATACGTTAAAATGCCGCAGTCGCAAGAGAAAATAAATGACATTTCGAAACAATATCTTACAAGACAAACAAAATTCCTTGTGATGACACAAATCAATAAGTAATATGGCCCGAGAAAACCGCCATTAAATCTAACATTACAACCACTCATGGTGTTACCGATACACCATTCCACACGTACCATAATTGATGAAACCGACATGTAACCAAGTCAGGTAGCTTCCTTAACCCTTTCCCTCATAAGACAATTCTACAGCAGACGACTTTGAACGTATTTTGTCAAAACATACAAAATCTCCATAATTAAATGGATAACTTATGACTAAAAGTGGAAAACATTGTGGCAAAAGGAGAAATTGCACGTTTTGTGCAATTTCTTCTTTTGTCACTATGTTTTCAAAAAGCCGTCTGCTGCAGAGGCGTCAGAAAGCGTCTATATGAGGGAAAGGGTTTACAAGGACACTTCCAAAACGTTTGAGGAATCAGAAATATTGTGTGTATCCCTTTCTCACAATCAACACAACTACAGAAGATAACTGGAAAAGCAGCCAGTTGCTTGGGAAGATTGTTGTGTGGAGTACTGGTGTGAGAAAACCCGGAAACACATTCCGTAGGTGAACTGGTTGCCGTGATATCACTGAGAAATTGTTAAAAACGGCGTTAAACCCGAATCAATCAATCAAAACAGAAGATAACTTCGTAGACATTAAGGTCAATATATAAAAACTCACTATATTTATAATGACGGAAAGAAGATGAAAATATTAAGTCAAAAGGAGAACACACAAGCAATTTCTCTTTTTCTCTCAACGTTTACAAAAGTGTCAAAGTTTGCGAAGAAGAGTCGAAATGTGTCTGTATATGGAAAATGTGCCTGTATATGGGAATTGTGTCTGTATATATGGAAACTGTGTCTGTATATGGAAAATGTGTCTGTATATGGAAAATGTGTGTGTATGGAAAATGTGTCTGCATATGGAAAATGTGCCTGTATATGGAAAAATGTGTGTGCATATGGGAAATGTGTGTGCATATGGGACATGTGTGTGCATATGGGAAATGTGTGTGCATATGGGAAATGTGTGTGCATATGGGAAATGTGTGTGCATATGGGAAATGTGTCTGTATATAGGAAATGTGTGTGCATATGGGAAATGTGTGTGCATATGGGAAATGTGTGTGCATATGGGAAATGTGTGTGCATATTGGAAATGTGTGTGCATATGGGAAATGTGTGTGCATATGGAAAATGTGTGTGCATATGGGAAATGTGTGTGCATATGGGAAATGTGTGTGCATATGGAAAATGTGTGTGCATATGGGAAATGTGTGTGCATATGGGAAATGTGTGTGCATATGGGAAATGTGTGTGCATATGGGAAATGTGTGTGCATATGGGAAATGTGTGTGCATATGGAAAATGTGTGTGCATATGGGAAATGTGTGTGCATATGGAAAATGTGTCTGTATATGGAAAATGTGTCTGCATATGGAAAATGTGTCTGTATATATGGAAAATGTGTCTGTATATGGAAAATGTGTCTGCATATGGAAAATGTGTCTGTATATAGGAAATGTGTCTGTATATGGAAAATGTGTGTGCATATGGAAAATGTGTCTGTATATAGGAAATTTGTCTGTATATGGAAAATGTGTCTGTATATGGAAAATGTGTGTGCATATGGAAAATGTGTCTGTATATGGAAAATGTGTCTGCATATGGAAAATGTGTCTGTATATGGAAAATGTGTCTGCATATGGAAAATGTGTCTGTATATAGGAAATTTGTCTGTATATGGAAAATGTGTCTGCATATGGAAAATGTGTCTGTATATAGGAAATTTGTCTGTATATGGAAAATGTGTCTGTATATGGAAAATGTGTCTGTATATGGAAAATATGGAAAATGTGTCTGTATATGGAAAATATGGAAAATGTGTCTGTATATGGAAAATGTGTCTGTATATGGAAAATGTGTCTGCATATGGAAAATGTGTCTGTATATGGAAAATGTGTCTGCATATGGAAAATGTGTCTGTATATGGAAAATGTGTCTGCATATGGAAAATGTGTCTGCATATGGAAAATGTGTCTGTATATAGGAAATGTGTCTGTATATGGAAAATGTGTCTGTATATTGAAAATGTGTGTGCATATGGAAAATGTGTCTGTATATAGGAAATTTGTCTGTATATGGAAAATGTGTCTGCATATGGAAAATGTGTCTGTATATGGAAAATGTGTCTGCATATAGAAAATGTGTCTGTATATAGGAAATTTGTCTGTATATGGAAAATGTGTCTGTATATGGAAAATGTGTCTGCATATGGAAAATGTGTCTGTATATATAGGAAATTTGTCTGTATATGGAAAATGTGTCTGTATATGGAAAATGTGTGTGTATATGGAAAATGTGTCTGTATATAGGAAATTTGTCTGTATATGGAAAATGTGTCTGTATATGGAAAATGTGTGTGCATATGGAAAATGTGTCTGTATATGGAAAATGTGTCCTGTATATGGAAAATGTGTGTGCATATGGAAAAATGTGTGTGCATATGGAAAATGTGTCTGTATATGGAAAATGTGCCTGTATATGGAAAAATGTGTGTGCATATGGGAATTGTGTGTGCATATGGGGAACTATGTCTGTATATTGGAAATGTGTCTGTATATGGAAAATGTGTGTGCAAATGGGGAAATATGTCTATATAATGGAAATATAACTGTCTGTATAAGACAAATGTGTCCACATATGAGGAAATGTAACTACATATGAGGAAATGTGTCTACATATGGGAAATGTGACTGCATTTTGTTTAATAACTGAGAGGTTACTCTGTTCAATGATATAGGGGTCCATCCTGTAAGAATTGAAGAAATTCTGACAATCGATGGTTGAAAATTGTTTATTTACATGGAAACAAAGAAGGAATTTAATTGGTATCTTTTTACCTTAACCCTTTTCGGTGCCAAATGAGACTAAAGCCTTTTGAAAACAATGCAAATTCAGGTGAGACAGTTCGTGACGAGCTGTCTCTCTCCGAAATCTACATTGTTTGTCGTTTAGCCATTACATCTTACCAAATTTCCTTTTGGTCGAAAAATGGAGAGGTCTAATTTTCAACATGGAAGAGTCGACTTTGTGAAATTCGGTAGCGAAAGCGTCAATAAGACACTTCATCGCGTTTACTTCCGAATAGCATAAACCAATTAAAGCAGCATCCAACTTAACACTTTGCCATCTACAATAAACTTGTATCAGACGTCTTTCAAGTCATCTTGGCACACATTTGGAAACTGTATGAAAACATATTTATGGAATATAGATGAAAACAGTGTGACAAAGGGAGAAATGTTCATAATTAGAACTCTTTTCCTTTTGTCGCAATATTTTCAAATGTCGTCTGCTGCAGATGCCTAAAAAAAACCATCTGCACTTGGGAAATAGGACAAGCCGCGGGAGATGCATGAAGGATCCAGATCTCTTGAAACAAGGTGGCGGCCACGCCCATCTGTGTGCGTGCTGGTCACGAATTCCCGAAGATCATCTTTCAGATTTCGTATTCCAAAGGGTGTTATTTTCCAGTAAAGGAACGTCAAATCTTCCAATTTACCAATATATTATCACTTAATACGATCGGCAAGCTTTTCCTGTCTAAATACATTTCGGGTAATAAATGAGAGTTCCGTCTGCCAAAATGGGGTCTTGTTGAAGACTATATACACGTACGTTCTGTTAATATCCAATACACGAGGAGCGTCATATCTTCCAACCAATTGATAAACATGTAACACAATCGGAAATATTTGTTCTGTCTTAATGCATTATGGGTAATAAATGCCAGGTCTGACAGAAAAATGAGTTGATCTATAATATGGACATTTATGTTAAAGAAACGAGAGAAAACAAATGAATTTTAACATAGTACGAAGGTAGCTATAGCATTGACACTTTACTGTGGTTCGGGCCTTTTTTTTTTTTTTTCCAAGTTTGAACGACATCTTAGTATAAAAAGACTCACTTCTGTCTGCACGTACTTGAGCATGCACTTTAACCATTACCGCGTACAACAAACCAGCATTTAGGTAAAACAAGGTTTGTGTCTTTAAGTAACAGTTTAATAACTCAATATAGTTGGAGACATTGTGGCAAACAGAGAAATTACTAATTATGAGCAATATCTCCTTTTTTCACCATGTTTTCAACAGTCGTCTGCTGCAGATACGTCAAATGCGTCTGCATCCGGGAAGTGGGTAACCAGATTCTATTTTAAGATATTAACATGTATTGTTAACTTCCTGTGTTATTGTATCA